>APFE030685443.1:130643-144486 GCA_000404065.3 Pinus taeda
TTTCAAATTATAAACAATTTAACAAACTTAAAAAAAAAGTAAAACTATTAAGAATTTGAAAATTGAAATTTTTGTTTACCTGGCTCATCTGCTTCTCTTGCAATCTTTGCTAGGTTCTTCCCAAAGGTACCTGCTGCATTGCTGAAGGTTGTGACCTGTTTGTGTACCTCCAGCTGATCAGACTCCAATGGGATCATGCGATCAATGCAATCAATCAGTCCATCTCTGACCTCCCCCCTCAAAGCTCCTGCCTCCTTAGCTTTATAATGATACCGTGGGTTCAAAAAATACCCAGCTGCATGTATAGGGCGATGGAGTTGATTGTTCCATCTCTCATCAATGATTGCCCAAATGGGCCCATACTTTGCCACTCTATCCTTGTATACAGCCTTTATTTGCTCCTTTTCCTGATCCATAGCCTCATAAATGAAGGCCATAGCCAACCTTTCCCCATCCACCAAGCGTAACACCTTAACTAGTGGCTCGGCAAGCTTCACAACCTCTGCTGCCTTTCTCCAAAAAGTTTCTTCATAGATTTTCCTTTTCAATTCTTTGTCTTCCTGTTTGTTAGACCAATTGCTTTGATTCCATTCATCACTAGAAAACATCTTTTGCAAGTTTCTATGTTAGGAAAGCATAGATTGCAATGTCAAAAAATGTGTAGCAAATCTAGTGATGGCAGGCCTAATAATATCCTTGCCCCCAGTGTGTTTCCTCATGAGGCTCAAAACCCAAGTATGATTGTAGATAAATTTTGTTATGCTTTTGGCATGATCTACAGTGTTTCTGAACCAATCTAATTTTCCAATATCCTCAAGCATGAGGTCTATGCAATGTGCAGCGTATGGGGTCCAAAAGATGGTCTTGTGTTTTTCCTCTAACAGTTTACCAGCAAGAACAAAGTTAGAGGCATTATCTGTGATGATTTGAACAACATTAGCCACCCCCACCTCCTCAACACCCTGATCCAATAGCTGAAACAGCAAGTGGCCATCTTTTACCTTATCAGATGCATCAACTGATTTTAAGAACATGGTTCCCTGTGGGCAGAATACAAGAAAGTTTATGATGGTACGGTTTCTTTGATCAGTCCATCCATCTGACATGATTGTACAACCTGTTCTCGCCCATGAGTTCTTGAACTCTTGCAAATACTCATTAATGGATTGAATTTCTTTCTGCAAATGAACCCCCCTTAGCTCATGCATAGTAGGGACTTTGAAACCTTTTCCAGCAGCATGTATGGCATCAAACATAGGCTCATAATATGGTGAACGAGCAGCATTAAAGGGGATATCAGCATCATACCACCATGTAGCTATGTAATCACAAGCGGTCTCCCTCAATTCTTTCTTCCAATGGTCATCTAAAGTGGGCTGCATTTGAGGTTTAAAAATTTCAGGACCATGTGCATTTGATGGAGAGGAGGCCGGAGTGAAATAACTTTTGATAGTCACATCACCCTTTTTCATTCTACCCTTTCCCTTATCTTGAATAGAACCAAAAGAGGGAGGAACATATCGGAAAGGATTTGATGCATTGGTTTGAGGGATAGAGGAAGAACCCTCAAAATCATAATGGGGGTTGGCACCCATCATTTTTTGTATCTCCCTCTTCCTCCCAATTTCAGCCTGTAATTCTTTTTGCCTAGCCTTATCTTGTTTAAATTTCTCAATGCTGGCCAACATATTCTGCCTAATCTCCCCAATTTCTGGTGATTCACATGGGTAATTTGGCCTCTAATCCCTGCCAAGTGTTGCTTCAGCCTATTAATGCCCCCTGGACCCTCCTTAATTTTCCTATGGCAAAATTTGCATTGTATTTGATTATCAACCATTTCAACATATGCCCATGCAGCATCTCTTGCTTTAGGTGCCATTTTTGGAATAGGAAATGAAAGCAAACAATCTGAAAATGAAAAAAAAAAAAAAACCTTGATTCAATGTTCATTTATTTGACAAAAACAGTCTCTAAACTTTCTAGATATGCACCTCAAATTTACTAAGCAAAAACAGATTTATAGAGGTGAAAAAAATTACCTCCAGGCACAAACTGTCTCCTCAAGCTTGCTCCAAGAATCAGCTCTTCAATGTTGCTCCAAATGGCTGCCCAAGAAGCTCCTCACTCCAGCTACAATGCTCCTCCAAGACTCCTCACTGCTGCTCCAAAACAAGCTCAAGAACTGCTCACTAACTCTCAAAGAAGACTCTCACTCAAATGCATAAGACTGCTGTGAGAGAATGAGAGCACTTGGGTGAGTTAAATAGGTTTTGGGAGGGGGATATGGACCCCAAAGATCTATTGACAATATTACATAACTGTTTGACTCCAAATCAACCCTAAAACTAATTTAAAATCCCCAAAAAAAAAGTTAAACAGTCCGCTTTGCGTCCGGTTCCGTGCCCACTGCTACCCGGCCGTTTTATTGCGGACTCGGTCCGTTTCGGCCGAGTCAGCAATGACTCGGCCGAGTCATTGAGTGACTCGGCCGAGTCATTGCTAACTCGGCCGTCCGAACCGGGTTACCCACCGAGTCACTGCCCAGGCCTATGAAACGGACCAACTCGGCCGAGTTGGAGTTGACCCAGCCGTTTCTTAAAACCATGTTTCATCGTTCTACATGCTTTTGTTAACAATATGCATCAAAATATAAAAAAATATATATTATATAAAAAAACGCTCCTGGAATCGCTCCCAAACCGGGAGCTTCTGAAAATGTCGCTCCCACTCCTGCGTCATCTCCCGCTCCCAAGTAACCTTTATCTGAATGATATCATTGATTAAACCACTCGAAGCATGTAATATGTTAATCTGAAGTTATACCGTGACCCATGATATCACAAAGAACACAACGTAACATATGTGCTAAAAGTTCAAAGTTGTCTCCACCTGTAGTTGCCAAGAATTTGTGTGGGTCATTAATGCTATGTTACCAGATCCATGAGGCTGAGGGACTGGATTTGCGGATTCATGCATCAGGTACTGATTCAGATAAGGATTTGCAGTGATTCGGCTAGGATCTGCACTATGCATCGTTGCTCAGTGAGTGCAAATATTAAAACCTAGATGTAGTCTAATCCTGATGTTTTGGAATTTGATATCGTTTGGCTCCCTAATTTTATCCACGGGGATCTGGTTATAATCCACACTGCACGCTGTTACTTGGTAGATGCTGCACAGTCTAATCTTGATAGTATTTGGTTGTTGAATTTTAAAACCTTAGCGCAGTTTAATTTAAAACATATGTTAGCTGGCTGGCTTGATCAAACTTAGCATTCTCACGTGGTTGTGATTGAACATTAGCCTGTGTTCTCCTATTACATTTGTTCTCCTTTTAGATTTGCCTGGTGATTAAAAAAGAATGGTGCCATCACCTGGCTGTTATAATGTGTAATTATTTTTATGTTCTATTTCAAATTAAACATTGACCATTCAATTTTTAATGTTTCTAGTTTAATTTGTATAAATAGTTAATGTACAATATTTATTTCAAGTTTTTTATAATTAATATATAATATTGATTCTAAGTTCATTAATTTAATATATTAATTATTTAATGTATAATATTGATTCTAAGTTCATTAATTTAATATATTAACTTTTTTTATGAAAGTTACATACTTTATATATATATATTATAAATTTTATAATTTTATCTTTAAAATTTATTAAAAAAAATATTTATTTTGTTAGCACCTACCAGATCCCCACTGTATCTGGATCCTGTTTTTTCAAAAAATTAGTGGATCCGTATCTGAATCCTGGTAACTTAGCATTTATGAGGTTATGGGGTTTACATTGTGAGTTATGAATGCTGTCTTTTGGATTTTTATCTAGTATTATTTATAATTTTATAGTAACCTGATTTGTATTCATCGTTGAGAGGAAACAAGAGCATCCAAATTCATGAAATCCTGAAATGGATTATTTGTTCATCATAGTGGGCCTTCAGTGCTTTGTATCATGAGATAATTTCAGCACCAGATTCTTAAAAATTGATTAGTTTTCTTTGTTGATCATTGTAGTTTATATGTTTTGGTTATGCCATTTCTTTGGAAAATGGCAGCTTTTCTTTCCCGTTGTTCAACTTCTATTTGGTTCTTAAGAGCATGGTCTTATGGTTTTGTAGTTATATGTGTTGATGCCTCCCATCTTTCAATTCATAATATGTATAGATGTATAGCTGGGGCTGGTACATTTGCCATGGTTTTGAAAGATAGTTACATGAGCATTATTTGGTTATTTGGACAATGTGGAACAGTATAATTTATGGACTAACTGTGTGTATCAGGTTATTGTTAGGCAATGGGATCCACAAGAAGAGTGTCTTGTCAAGCTTGCAGATAGCAGTGAGGTCAGGATTCAGGAGTCGTCCAGTTTGTAGGCATGCTTAGTAGTTTTCTTCAAGTTTACATTATGTATTTCAGTTTTCATTGAAGGCATTGTAATATGTTGCTTCCCACATGAAATGTTTATATCTAAGCAGGCATGCTTAGTAGTTTTCTTCAAGTTTACATTATGTATTTCAGTTTTCATTGAATGCATTGTAATATGTTGCTTCCCACATTAAATGTTTATATCTAAGCATCATTTTTAATATCTATATTTTATCTTTTAACATTAACATGAAAATGGATCTACATATGAACTGCATTACGGGATGTGGAAGTAGGCAAGGAGATTAGCAGAATGAATTTCATATGAAGGGATTTGATAATGTTGGCATAGTCATTATAAAAATTGGCATAGTCATTATAAAAATAACTCATAAGAAATGAAAAATTTGTTTAAAGAAGAATGTAAACATTAAGCATCTCTGTTTTTGAAAAAATGTGAAATTTTAAAAACATTCAAATGCTTTATGGAAATTCAATGTATAATATGTCATGGAAGAGTTAGAAATCTCCTAACAATGCTTTAGTGCTGTTGTGAAATATATTTCTTAGGAGTCTGATTTATGAAGTGAAACTTATATCAGCAATAAATCAAAAGTCAAATGTAAATTCACGAAGCTGTTTTATCAAAGCGAATAGAAACATTATCTGCTAAAATTTTGTAACTGTCAATAGCCAAAAACTTGAAAAGCTTTGTAGATCTTTCCGACTCTTACCTTGATGTACTTGCGGCTCTAAAGTATCTTGAAATAGTGTCATGAAGTCTCATTAAATACTGTCCAAGTCCTAACTATTAGGAGTGTTACCCACCACCTGTGGGTAGTGTATATAGGAGAAATTTTTTCTCCGATATGGTCTTCAGCCAGCAGCTAGCAGCCCCTTGCAGCCACTAGATAGCTCGATGTGTCATTATCTCCACCACTTGAGCCAGCGATGTGGTCCCTCACCCGCTTGTTATGGTCGTATATTTGAAGGTGGGCCTCCCAACCCCGAGGGTATGACTTTCGTTGGAATAGTTGAGTAATTTTCCTTACTTGTCATGGGCACTTTGGGCATGGATTGGTGGGGGGATTTGGTGGAAAGAGTGGGCTAGGTTTGTACTCTTGTCTCCAATTTCCAATTTTGTGGTTAGCCTTATATCCTAGTTCCGTGGTGTGAACATTTGAAAACTGGAATCCTATTGCAGCAACTGGATTTTATTTTTCTAATTGTTAATTATTTTAACAATTTATTTGCTACGACAAATATCAAATAAATCACACTGCAACCTTCACAAAAAAATACTGCGGAAATAACAACGCTAGAAATTGAGAAAATTTTAGCACACACACACAATAAAAATGACGTGTTATTTTTGGACAAATGTCCCCAAAAAAAACCAATGTGGGAAAACCGGTGCAGCAGTGAGGGTTTTTATCATTGTTGATAATATCGGCGATATATCGGCGATATTTGAAAATATCGCGATATTTTCAGCAAAACGATATATCGCCGAGAAAATATCGCGATATTTTTCTGTTTTGAAAATATCGCTATATTTTCAAAATATCGGCAAATATCGGAAAATATCGGCAAAATATCGCGATATTTTGAAAATATCGGCAAAATATCGGCTATATTTAAAAATTTGAAAAAATTATTTTTTATGCTTGCCGATATTTGCCGATATTTTCGCCGATATTGCCGATAAGATATTTTCTGGACCCTCGCCGATATTATCAACACTGGTTTTTATTATTATGCAGCAATGAAATTCTAAGTACAATCTATGGATGTCCAACTGGCAATCTAAAAAACAAGAAAATTTGGGCAAAATTATTTGAGAAAATTACCTTTCTTCCACAAGCAATCCCAACACAACTTCTCTTCAGAAACTCACCCTCCTAGACCCTCTGCATCAGCCTCTGCGCTGCTCTGCGCAAACTCTATGACGTCTAGCCTTTGAACAGCCTCTAATGAAGTCGTTCTGCCTGTCTCTGTTGAGGGAATTGCTTCTTCGACACTCTGGACCCTCTGCCTGACCTTTGGAACTGAAAACGAATTTCTCTCCAGCTAAATCGAATTGCTTCTTTGAAGCAACTGCGCAGTCCTCTGCGCTGCCTCACTGGGAATAACTCAACCCCTTGCTACTGCCTCTCCAAATTTGGAAAACTTATTTTGGATCACTGCCTCTGCCCTTCACCGTCTTTGCTTCGATCTTTGGGTCTCTGGTAACTGTTGCTGCTCTTTGGAAATCAATCTGCCAAGGAAATCAAACTTTTGGTGTATTTTCTCCAAGTGCTCATCGATTTCCTCTTATAATCTAGTGTTGGAGTACCAACGACCAACATTAAATCTTAATCAATGGCTCTGACCATTTTTGGATCGATCTGTGTGAATTTCTAGAGAATTCTCACCTCGACTTAATTAATTTTTATTAATTAACCAATTTTCCTAAGTTTAGGCTTGGGAAACATTAAAAAAATGGTTAATAATTTAATTAAGTCATTTCTAGGTGGAATTTCCAAAAACAATTTCTGGGTTTTGGAGAACTCATGCATTCTAGCCCCTCCAACAAATTTCGTGGCTAGAACACATCTAATGCTACAAAAATTAACACATGGGATCTATTTTACTGGCCCCTATCTTCAGGGTTGGCACTACTTGGGAAATCCCGACTTTGGTTGCGTGGTCCCATGCCCCAACACCACATACATTCCCCTTTTCCACTCATTTTAGCCCCATTCATCTCTTTCCCATCTGGGTCCACATGTGTCCACTAGGTCCACATAGGGTTAGCCTCCCCCCTCCCCTTCTCCACACCTTGGGTCGGGCCTGGAATGATGCCTCGGAGGTTGATGTAACTAAAAGAAAAGAAAAAGCATAATTTGGCCACTTTCCACAGGAAATGTACCACAAAATGCAAAAGATGGTCGGGACATACAAATTTAGCACATGGGCAAAAGCCAAACATGAGCTCTACGCCTTATCCATGGCCCTCACTGTGGTTCCTATGGGCCCTAGATGATCCCCCCCATCATTAAGGAACACATGATTGACCCAACCCTTTGGTGGGCGATGAACTGCCCCACTTTAAGGGGGTATCCACTGCTATATATTACACACATCATGCTCTCATCCCCTGAAGCCCTGAGCAATTATGAAGAAAAATCAGTCAAAGCCAAAAAGCATATGAAGAAGGGTGGGAAAACAAAGGCTGGGGTAACTCATGTACCACGATTTGATCCCTCCTACTCTCATATACCCAGGTGTGGGCTTCCTTTGTTATAACTGCTCTTGTACCATGACATGTGGTCTGGATGATTCCCCTGATCCCCACTCTGTTCCATTACTATATCATTTGCCACCTACCACTTAAGGAATGTACCATGGGCATGTCACCCTCTTTAAAGGTTGAAACCACCTAATAGGGTCCTTGATTAATCCCCTATTGAGCTTGGAGACACTTGTACATGCCAAAACCCACTATGGAAGGGCATGCCACTGTGAAGTGCCCTGTTGATTCCATGACTTGTAAGTTCTTTTACTTGATTATTCTAATGATTTGTTGTATTGGAGGGCAAGGGGACGCATTGGATCTTATGCAACATTGCGATGGGTCTCCATTTGGGGCTTGGTCTTCCTATACGGGGTCCTAGCCCTCTAGAGGGCCACATTGACACTTGTAAGGTGAGCGTTGAGAGCCATGGGTCTCCACGCCACTCATGGATCCCAAACACCACTTCATGGAGTACTTCATGGATCCCAAACACCACTCATTGATTGCTCGTGTTCCACCTTTTTGGATGGGGATGATGCACTTGGTTCACCATGCCTAGCCATCTCCACACTTCCATCATACACTTGGTAGATGATCCGGAGTCCAAATGAGCACCGTAAAGGGCTTATGACATCGTCCTAGCCCTTACAAATGGTTTATAAGCATTTTCGATCCACTTGGAGACCCATGAGGATGTCCTTGTGCCCCTCACAACCACTTGGAGGCACCACAGGGATTTGATTGGAAATAAAGGGCCAACTCCTTGTCCATTATGTTTGAGGTCCATTCTTGCATCATGGCACACTCGGGATTTCTTTAGGCCTCCTCAAAGGACCAACGACTCACTTTATTGATCATTCTACCCTCTTGAGAGGCTTATTCTTATGTTATTGAGCTATCTTGGTGGGCTTGTTACTAAGGGATGTTATTATTTGGGGCTCAATTAGGCCAAATTAGGCAAATTGAACTCATTAGAGATTGTATAAATAGATGAGAGGTGATTCATTCTCTCATCATCACTTGTGATTGGATTAATATCTCTTGAGAGATTTTCACACTTTTTGCTAGGTAAACTTTTCGAGCTTTCTCGATGCACTATGATGTTTGGATTTTTGCTATTATCTTTGGAAGTTCTTTCTAATGCAAATTTGATGAATGGATATACTCTCTCTCCCATGTAAGTCGAATTTTGATGCTATTCTTGTTATTCTACTGGTTTACTGCATGTTATGATTATCATTATTCTTGTATGGGTTAAAGTAAATGCGGAATTCTTCTGGGTACCTTTGAATAAGTGATTTAATGCATGCGTTGTACTTGAAGAGAGTGGGTGAATGTTCCTAGAGGCACCTCTTAGGTTGAAAGACCTCGAAAATTCATCTCCTTGACAAATTTGAAGTATAAATACCTATTGACCTAGTTTGCCCCCTTGGAGAGGCTAGCAAAGATCAAGTAGGGATCCTTAGCACACTAAATTCTCGATCTATGTGTATCTTGACTCCATTAAGCCCAAACAATAAGGCAGTGATCCTCGTATTCCTTTGGTGGTCAAATTTCCCTCTCTTTTCTTCACTTTTCCCAATTCTAGGCCTAATCCCAGAAGGTCTCTTGGGGCATCACACAAAATCTTTTGTAGCCATCCAAACACCTTGAAAATTGGTCCACAATTGCGTTGGGGTCGTCTCAAGGGATCCTCCAAATTTGAGCACAATGCCACTGTGGAATCCCGAGATATCGCAAGCCATATCCCGAGGATCATTTCTCTCCCTAGGCTGATTTTGGGTTAGTGTCCTCACTTGGATCATTGCATTGAAATTTCAAAAGAAAATTAGTTCTTTGATCCTATTCTCTTCCCTAATTAGGTCAAGCCCCTATTTGGTCAATCAACTCCATAACCTTGACCTAGTTTGGTCCACTTGGGTTCTTTGTTGTCCCACAACTTTATAACTCAAATTCCACAAGGACTACATAGAACCCATTTCTCCATAAGGATCCTTAAGTTAGTAAGCCCCTTGTCAAGGCATATCCTCCAACACCTAGGCCAAGGTATTCTCATAACCCTTCTTAGAGAGCCCAACACCTTGCTTCTCAAGTAAGTAAGCTATTTAATTGAGCCTCTCTTGTGAATAGGCTTTAGGATCACTCCTTATCTTATCATTGATCCATTCGTCATTGTGATTCCTCTTATAATGGGTCTCCATCATCGGTGAAAGTCCGTAAAAAGCAGAGAGCCTTATTTGAGGTGACATTGGTCTATCACTCCATTGTTGCCCCTTGACCTAGTAGTTTCTCTATAGGATCCCCTCCTAGGACCCCTGCTAGTTTGAGTGGTAACAAGGACTCTACTATAATTATTGTAAAGGTTTTTGAATAGTAAAGTTGAAGGAATATCCAGTCACTAGGTTCTGCGAACATTTTCTTGGAGATTCGAAAATCATCGAACCTGATCCGGATTCAAACAAATTCATTGAGGTTCGATTTGGTTTGATCCATAAATTAATTTCTTTTGCAACAAGGGGTAAAACACTAAAGTTTCTTCTATGCGAATCGCTGTATTCAGGTTCCTCCGCACGAATCACTGTATTCAAGTTCTATATTTCATGTTTATTGCTTTTTCCTTTCTAGCTTGTTCAAGCTGCAACACATCTAGATGCATATACTAATTGAGATGAAGATGAATTGCATTACCAATTACTAGGCTCGAGTGATGACCAAACTTGAGTGTTGGCTTCTTGATATGGGTCCACAGTCTGGACTTCTATTTGTTTCCTCGTATACGTTACGTCAATGCTAGGCAATTTTGATATAAGCTTTGATGTTTAACTTTATTATATATAAATTTTTAATTTTGTAATATGGGTTAAACTTTATTATGTATATTTTTAAAATTTGAAATTTTATTATATGTTTTTTCATATTGAAATTTTATAATATGTCAAACTTATTGTTGAATTTTATCCTCAATTTTTTGTCCTTGAACTTTTTCCGAATTTCAAAGCCCTCGAATGTGAACATGGTGACTTGGGGAATATCTGCTTATGTTCTGATGAAATATGCAAAATGTGATTTGTAGATTGGTCCAACTAAGTTGCAAAATATGCTTTAATTCTTTCATTATTGAGGAAGACATTCTTAAGTAAAGATCCTGTTACCCCCTCCTTTTAGCAGGGTTAAATATGTAACTTTTCATTTTTGGGAGCGCCATTGTAAGCTTGGAATGTGCAAGTCAAAATCCATGTAACCCATGCCGAGTCCTTGTATTATGGTATCCTAGGGCTAGTTTGGTCGACTATGGTCTGCCCTTTTGGGCTAATTCCATAGTCCTTTTGTGCTATATAGGATCGAGGGATTTTGGATGGATCTCAAGGGAAGTCATGGTTTAGAGGAGTCATCAATTTGTAGGGTGATCACACATTGTAGGTCTTAGTTCAACCCATGTCTTTGTGTGCATCTATGTCATTTCCACATCATTGTGTCATTGAGTCTGTATGCATTCTTTGGCTTTGGTATATTCATTAAACAATACTCAACATGGCAGTCTCACAGTTCCTCAACATGTTCATGTTTCCCAAGGCAATAAATGTTTCGCAATGCACTTGGTCCGAGAAGGCATAAAGTCAACTTAGTGTTAAAATCAATGTTGTGTAGGAATTTACAAGGTAAGTTCCTCAGACAGAACACCAAGGACACGCTCACAAACAGATCACAGATCAATACACCAGTATTCTTGACGTGGTTAAAACCCTCAAAGAGGGAAACAGTCCACGGCCTGAGCCAACGTGGCCACATCAGAGAATTTATTAATAAAAGAGTGAAAATTTACATAAGCTTCTTTCATGAATGGTTACCCTACAAATGACCCTCCATGCTCTTTAAATAGAGATCATGGACCAATTGGGTGTTTAGCCGCGAATCAAGTGTCGATAATACCAAGGAGAGAATGAACCGTTGGATCACTTCATGTCTAGAACATATTGTGACCGTCGGATTGTAAGTTACAAAAGTACATAGTAAAGAAACACACTTTACCTAACTCTACACTAGACCAAGTTATACTTAACTATTTCCTATGTGTCAGAATATCCTAACATCCCCTCTTAAGAACAATTTGGGATGGGATTGAAGGATGTACAAATATGACACAATAGGAGAAGGAAGGAGGCATTAGAGCCTATCCCCCTAACAACTTCCTGAACTCCAACCATAAATCGAAGTTTAGTAAACTTTGCCTTTGTGAGAGCCTTTGTAAAGATGTTTGCAACTTGATCATCTGTTGAACAATATTGAATTTCAAGAACATGGTCATGAATGAGCTTTTTGATGAAGTGCATGTGCAGTTCAATGTGTTTGCTGCGCTGATGTTGGACTGGATCTTTGCATAGTTGAATGGCACTTTGATTATCACACCAAAGTGTAGTCGGATGTTGATGCTGAAAGCCAAACTCTGACAGGATCTGATGAAGCCACAGGGCTTCCTTACTAGCTTCTACGACACCATGATACTCTGCTTCTCCTGAAGAAAGAGAAATGACACTTTGTTTCTTGCAAGCCCATGTAATAGGTCCTGAACCAAGAGTGAACACATAACCTGCAGTAGACTTCCGATCATCAGGGTCATCAGCCCAATCGGAATTAGTGAAACCAACCAATATAGGAGATGCTTTTGCACTGTAATGAATCCCAAACTGAACTGTACCTCGAACATAACGAAGTATTCTTTTCGCTGCTTTCCAATGACTTTCATGTGGGTTTTGCATAAATTGAGCAATAAGGCCAACAACAAAGGAAAGGTCAGGATGAGTATGGATCAGATACAAAAGTTTTCCTACAAATTGACAATATTAGGTAGCATCAACTTTAGGGGAAGTACAAGTGACTGAAAGTTTGGCTCTAGACTGAAAGGGAGAAGGGGATGGCTTATAGTCTTCCATTTGAAAATGGCGTAGAAAATCACAGACATACTTGGACTGGGAAAGGGAAATACCTTCCTTGGATTGCAAGACTTGAAGACCAAGAAAATAATGCAAGTGTCCTAAGTCCGTCATTTCAAACTTCTTTTTAAGGCTAGACTTCACATGGTTTATAAGGTTGGGATCACTACTAGTAAGGATAAGATCATCAACATAAAGAACAAGAATGATAAGAGACTTGCTCACTTTCTTGGTGTAGACAGTATTGTTAAAATGACATCTAGAAAACCAGTTTCTAAAAGAAAGCTATCCATTTTGGCATACCAAGCCCGAGGGGCTTGCTTGAGACCATAAAGGGATTTTGTAAGCCGACATACAAGGCTGGAGTCTGTTTGTATAAAGCTAGTAGGTTGTTCCATATAGTTTTCTTCATGCAAGTCCCCATGCAAGAAGGCAGATTTAACATCCATTTGATGGACTTCCCATTTGAAAGAGGCAGCAAGGGAAAGAACAAGGCGGATAGAGTTCATTTTGGCAACAGGGGAGAAGGTTTCAGTGTAGTCAATGCCTTCAACCTGTGAAAAGCCCTTAGCAACAAGACGAGCTTTATGTTTATCAACTTTTCCATCTGGTCCATACTTTGTTCTGTAACCCATTTGCATCTAACAAGTTTTCGTTCCTTTGGTAGAGGAACAAGATCCCATGTATCATTTGCCAATAATGAACGATATTCTTCATTCATAGCTGCGTCCCAATCTGGATGGTTTGAAGCTTCTGCAAAGGTGTCAGGATCATAATTCGCTGAGCTAGTAAAGAAGAGACTCTATCGAACTGAGAACGTGTACGTCGCTGATCTGTAGGATCACCGACAAGAGCACCTGCTGCATCCCGAGTAGCACGGACCCATTTTGGAAGTTGAGGAGCTGAAGGAGGATCTTGAGAAGGTGGGGGAAGATTGTCATCCTCGCTGTCATCATCTGAAGAAGAAATATTTTTAGAAGTAGAAGGGATAGAGAGGGGTGGCACATCCGCCGAACTAGGCTCGTAGGCGATATATTTTCAGCAAACTTTACATCTCTTCTAATGATAACATTTTTGGACTTAAGTGGAATAAGTCTATATCCTTTGACATCTTCAGAATATCCAACAAAAATACATTTTTCACTCTCAGGTTCTAAAGCTTTATCTTTCTCATCTGGAATATGGGCCCATGCTTCACTTCCAAAAACACGAAAGTGACTTACATCTGGTTTAATTGAGCTCCATGCTTCTTCTGGAGT
>APFE030685443.1:147021-183008 GCA_000404065.3 Pinus taeda
GATTGCTGCTGGGCGGCTAAGGATTTCTTAGAAGAGTTTCCAAGATTAAGAAGACCAAGATATAAGAGATTTTCTTGTTCTCTTATTAAAGAATCACAAAAGACATCAAAAGAGGGGAACTTGTAGTCTTGTCCTTGAGAAATAAAGGCTTCTCTAGTAGAATGGAAGGTGGAAACAAACAGAGTAGGCTGGTGCCAACTTAGTAAGAATGGAATAGATAAGACTACCATTTTTTTTTTTAACCTTAACACCTTCCAAGAGAAGTCTAAGGGTCTTGAACTTGGACAAAAAATCTTCAATGGAAGAAAAATTATTGGGTCCAATGTAAGCAACTCATTTTCGAGTTGATGGGCTCTAATTTTATTTTTAATTCCAAAAACTTTAGTGAGCTGTTTCATTGCATCATTAGGAGTATCAAGTTCTGCGATATGGAATCTAAGGTCTGGAGAAATAGACATTCCTATCAACTCACGTGCTTGATCTTGCCTATTTTCCCATTTGGTTGCCTTATCTTCATCTTGAGGTTTGGTTTCTTAGCTTGAGGCTATTCTGTAAAGACCTTAACTTCTAAGTAAATCCACAATGTAGGACCACCATTGGAAGTAGTTGGTGCTGTCAAGAATAACTTGGCATGAAATTTCCATTTTAACATAAACTGAAGCTGTAGATGCTGAGACTAAGTGTTCCAATGGAAAGATCTTGAAAAATTACGCTGATTAAAAAAAATGGCTTCTGGATGAAGAAGTTATGGCTTTTTAAAGAAAAGTTGTTGAAGATGCCGACGAAGTGCGTGAATGTGCGGCAATGAATGATAATGTTATATTAAAAAAAAATCTCCCCCTCCCTTCCAAACTCAATCTAATTAGCTCACTTTAAAAAAAAGATTTTATGTGACTCACTTTTATAAATAAGTGAAAGTCACTTTTTACAATGGTACTTTATGAGCTACCCACTAAATTGCAACTTAAATAAAAGATAAAGAAACTTTAGAATTATAAGTGACTCACTTTTATAATGGGTGAGAACACTTTTACATAAAGTAACTTTAAAACATAAGCTGCATGTGTTTTTTGAAAAAGTAACTCGGCAAAAAGAAAGACTTGAACTCAAGACCTTTATTCTTATAAGGTAACTTTGGACCAAGTGAGCTAGTTTAAAAGGTTAGGAATTTTTGGAAAAGAGGAAGGGGGGGTTAGTCACTGAAGCTTTGGGGTGCGTGTTTACTTGAAAAAGCTATTTTTTTGCCTACAAAACAAAACCACAAAAACTCAGCACGGACATACAAAAAAAAAAACAAAACCTTATGGTTTGAAGTTAGCTTTAGCCGGAAGCTAAATATTTTCTCAATGTTTCTGATTTTTTGAGAGCACACTAAGGCGCGCTGGAAAAGAGTATACACATGAGAAAAATCCTTCTTTTCTGTTTCTGATTTGCCCAGATCGCACAGAGTCGCGGGGCAAAGAGCATACGCAAAAATGAAAGGTATAGATCCGGTAATAAAAAACAGAGAGCTAAATAAACCGAAATAGACAGAGAGATGAATAGCTAGAATTGCAAATAAAGGCTGTATACCTCCAGATCTTAAAAATGACGTAGCTTGGGCTACCAGAAACCTTTTCGTGTGAAACGAAAGGGGTTCCTCACTGGAACAGATGCTTCTAACACAATAGAGTAGTCCTCTCGGCTCAAAAACAGTCAGAAACAGTAGATCTAGGAAATGATAGTTGGATGCAGTTGTACTGGCTTTAGATTTGGATCACCAATGAATACGGCCCTCAAATAGCTTTGATACCATGTAGGAATTTACAGGGTAAGTTGCTCAGACAGAACACAAAAGGACACCGCTCACAAACATATCACAAATCAATACACTAGTATTCTTGACGTGGTTAAAACACTCAAAGAGGGAAACAGTCCACGGCCTGAGCCAATTCGGCCACTTCAAGGAGTTTATTAATAAAATAATGAAAATTTACATAAGCTTCTCTCATGAAAGGTTACCCTACAAATGACCCTCCATGCTCTTTAAATAGAGATCATGGACCAATCGGGTGTTAAGCTACGGATCAAGTGTCGAAAACCAAGGAAGAATGAACATCAGATCACTTTGTCTAGAACATATCGGACTGCGGTTGTAAGTACAAAAGTACATAGTAAAGAAACACACTTTACCTAACTCTACACTAGACCAAGTTATACTTAACTATTTCCTATGTGTCGGGATATCCGAACACGTTGAATGAAGTGGGGATGTGGAAGCGTCATTTCCCAAAAATCTAGGAAGCGAAGCGTCTCAGAAGCACTATATATATTTATTTTTTATTTTTTATGCATTTATATTAAAAAAAACATCCCAAATACCAAATTAGTTGTAGAAGTCATGAAAACATGCATATTTTTACATAAATCAAGATAGATATGGCATCCATGATTCCATTGTACGTCAATGGAATTATTCGAGCATTAACCATCAAGATTCTAGCAATTACAAACATACATAAAATTTCTAAGCATATTATAAAACATAAAACGTTTAGAAGATAAAATCATCAAACATTCAAGTAACTTATCTAGCAAGTGAACAACTGTCAACATTAGTCATGTCCAAAATTCAAATAATAATGTTTACAAAATAGGCCATTTGGCCACCACCAAGACTGATGACCCTGAAACGCTGGACGTGCTTCTCTCTATTGAAGAAACTAAAAATGATGATTATCCTTAAAAAAAAACGCTGCTCAGTTGCAAAGACCATGCAGAGAAATTTATGGACGAGAACTCATACTAAACTCCAGCTATCTCCATGCCACAAATTGGAATCAAAATTGGTCTTATATATAGTCTCTAATATTCAGCTTCTGGTATTTGCTATTACGAAGTGTGGCTGGACATTACAATGGCAACCGAAAGGATTTCTATCATCATTTCCATTTTAGTTCTGTTGATTGCTGGGGCATCAAATTCCTATTCCTATTCTGTGTCTGTGCAGGCAACCTGTGCGTATAGTCCTGCAGATGGATGGAATTGCGTGTTGGCATGCGGGGATGCGTTAGGGGCTTTGTCTTCCTGCTATGATTTCATTACCAATGGAGAAATCAGCAACGCCACCCCACAGTGCTGCTCGGCTCTTAATACAACAGTGTATACTTACGACATGTGCCTGTGCTTCATCTTTGCGGACGCCATGGAGATATATGGAGGTTTAATTAATCAATCACAGGCATAACGAATCTTCAATTGATTATTAAACCTACGCATATAATATGCGGACAATATATATATCTATATAAATCGCCGGCTATGATTACATGCGAGCCTTTATTATGGGCAAAGGTTCAATACTATGGACGGACAGTTATATATCTCCGCTCCTCATAATGTTCAATCCACATAAATGTAATTAACACACACCTGCTGTTTTATGAACTCACAGACCCTTAGACTCAGCAAAATATATGTAGACTCACCTTGTTACGCCGCGGCGGATTTATACCTCATAATACCTACATATAGATACGCTATGTGACGTAGCGTTACACCTCTCAACCGCATACATTGCCATCTCCAAGGATTACCACGCCTCCAGCCACTTACGTGATTGAAATTATAATTGTCACAGCCACGATTTATAATTTGAGCACATAATAACAGGTTTATGCCATTCAGCTTGGCATGGCTTCAACATTCGATTTTAACCCAGAGGCTACGCATTGTAATACCACTCTGTAAAATATCTTACAGACAATTCCAAAGTCTCTGGCACCGGTATATGGACAAACAATGATAATAAATTTGCAGGTATATCATTCAATTATAAAACAGAGGTAATAATCTTGGAGAACCAGAGGCATGTGCGCAACCATAAATTAAAGCTGTATGTCATCACGCAAGAAAACTAATTCAATTATGAACGCACAATGACCGCGCATGAGGGACCAAAACGAACCATTCCAACTCACACTTTTATTCCACAGTTTTTCATATGAGTATATACATTACACTGAGGCTTTACATTCATGGCCAGATATTCCAGGTCGATGGCCTTTTTTTCAATTGCCCAAGGCTCCCAAGCGGAAACCCTCACACCTCTCAAGTCTGAGCTTTCGCTCCTCTCTCAAATCTCTACGAAGAGTCTCCTTCTTATTACAATTTTCACTATATTTTATCCACTAATTCCTCTAACAATAGATAATGTATTCTCCTATCATTAAAAATCAAACATAAATCTTCTATTTCGTTGCTTCCAAGCACACCTAGACTAACAACTATTATCTCTACATTTAAATAAGATAATCTCTTATTTATTACAATAACAGACTATTTGAGGAATCCAACCTCCTCAGTAAATCTATTTTTGACCGACAGCGAATGAATTTCACTCTATTTTAGCCACAACATGTGACCATTTCATCACATTGCTGGCTGGGTCTAGATGCTCCTGCATCAGACTCCCAAAGTTTAAATTAACCTTGATCTCCTGATCATGCAATTCTGTTCTGTGTCCTCCTGGATCCCACACTTGTCTTCTGGAACAGAGAATTTCTTTTCCTTTCATTTGACTGCTCAACTGAGTCAAATGTTTCTCAGCACCGCTCAGCTGAGTCAAATGTTTCTCAGCACCGGCGACAATACCTGCATTCACCAATAAATTGTTAGTTTTAAAAAAAGAGGACCTTTCGGTCTCTTTTGATGCTTCAGGCATCAATCTCCCATCATTGACTTTCTGGACTTCAATAGATCTTGTTTCGAATTGTTGGCCGCTTTCGCCTTCATCCTGCTGATTCACGGCTTCCTTAATGTCCCTACAGACCCAACTTCCTTGTGGATTTTGATCTTCCATTTCACTGCCAAATAACTTCTGCTCGATTCCTCTGATTTCGACATCATATTTGTCAATGTCGTTTTCTGTGCCTACAGCTACATCATTATTTGAAAATTTATAGCATTCATTCAACTCCATAAATGTTAAAAATATTTCATTTCTATCATGCATAGTAACAGTAATTTCTCCTGGATCAGATTCAACAGGTTTTCCTCCTCCATCAGGTTCCTTTAGCCACCATTCCAAAAACTCGATTTCCCTCTAAAATCTTTTTAGCACTTCATCACTACCTTTACTCTGGTAATCTTCCTGAGTTATCTTGGTTTCAGCATCATTACATCGAAAACTTTCATCAGCAATTTCATTAAACAAATACATTTGTTTACCTTGGAATTTTTCTTCGGCGTTTCCACTTTTCTCCTGTTCCATAACAGTATTGAATTGCTGTCTTACTCCCAACAAGACTTCATTTATGATTTCTTCCTGTTGTGATAAATCGTTACCTTCCTTCTCTGAAAGGAATTTTCTACCAGACTTTACCTCAAAAGTTTCATTCTCCTTTGTGACAGTTCCATCAGACTACTCACAATCTTTTGCACATTCTGCAAACATACATAAACTGTGAGAAAAATTGCCAGACTGCATAGCCTCATCTGCTTTTCTCGCCAACACATCTTCAGATGCTTCTGAACTATCCAAATAGTTCATGAGATCCTCCTCTTTGATCTCTTTACCCAGACTTTCACCCTGTTCTGGGCCACAAATGGAAACATCCATTTTTAACTCAAACTCTCTGAGTTCTCCACAACTCAACATCTGCTCGAGCTTCCTTAGCTCTTCTGCCAACTGTATGTTTATCAGCGTTTTCCTCTTTGCGTGTATCTTCTGCCACTTCATCCTCTTTCTCATGGTCCAACCATGTGTCCGATTTTTCACATTTTCCTGCAACAACTCCATTAACAATTCAAGGTGAATTGTTATTTCAACTTTCTCCCGCTCGTACTCTTCATCCGTCAACTGCTCACATATGCCACTTACCTTGGCATTTTCCCTCTTCCTTCCTCTGTTGAGGTCTTTCCTAGAACCTCTGAAATGACTATCAGCAGTCATCTTCATCAGTTTCACAATCCGCCATTCACTCACCACATGCAATTAACTAAATTAAAAAAACTTGAATCCTCTTTCAGAGCCATTCAACAAAACCTTCTGTCTTCATTCAGAAAATAAATATTCTTCAATCTCAACAGAGCCAGGCTCTGATACCAAAAATGATGACCCTGAAACGCTGGACGCGCTTCTCTCTATTGAAGAAACTAAAAATGATGATTATCCTTAAAAAAAAACGCTGCTCAGTTGCAAAGACCATGCAGAGAAATTTATGGACGAGAACTCATACTAAACTCCAGCTATCTCCATGCCACAAATTGGAATCAAAATTGGTCTTATATATAGTCTCTAATATTCAGCTTCTGGTATTTGCTATTACGAAGTGTGGCTGGACATTACAATGGCAATCGAAAGGATTTCTATCATCATTTCCATTTTAGTTCTGCTGATTGCTGGGGCATCAAATTCATATTCCTATTCTGTCTCTGTGCAGGCAACCTCTGCGTATAGTCCTGCAGATGGATGGAATTGCGTGTTGGCATGCGGGGATGTGTTAGGGGCTTTGTCTTCCTGCTATGATTTCATTACCAATGGAGAAATCAGCAACGCCACCCCATAGTGCTGCTCGGCTCTTAATACAACAGTGTATACTTACGACATGTGCCTGTGCTTCATCTTTGCGGACGCCATGGAGATATATGGAGATTTAATTAATCAATCACAGGCATAACGAATCTTCAATTGATTATTAAACCTACGCATATAATATGCGGACAATATATATATCTATATAAATCGCCGGCTATGATTACATGCGAGCCTTTATTATGGGCAAAGGTTCAATACTATGGACGGACAGTTATATATCTCCGCTCCTCATAATGTTCAATCCACATAAATGTAATTAACACAGACCTGCTGTTTTATGAACTCACGAACCCTTAGACTCAGCAAAATATATGTAGACTCACCTTGTTACGCCGTGGCGGATTTATACCTCATAATACCTACATATAGATACGCTATGTGACGTAGCGTTACACCTCTCAACCGCATACATTGCCATCTCCAAGGATTACCACGCCTCCAGCCACTTACGTGATTGAAATTATAATTGTCACAGCCACGATTTATAATTTGAGCACATAATAACAGGTTTATGCCATTCATCTTGGCATGGCTTCAACATTCGATTTTAACCCAGAGGCTACGCATTGTAATACCACTCTGTAAAGTCTCTTACAGACAATTCCAAAGTCTCTGGCGCCGGTATATGGACAAACAGTGATAATAAATTTGCAGGTATATCATTCAATTATAAAACAGAGGTAATAATCTTGGAGAACCAGAGGCATGTGCGCAACCATAAATTAAAGCTGTATGTCATCACGCAAGAAAACTAATTCAATTATGAACGCACAATGACCGCGCATGAGGGACCAAAACGAACCATTCCAACTCACACTTTTATTCCACAGTTTTTCATATGAGTATATACATTACACTGAGGCTTTACATTCATGGCCATATATTCCAGGTCGATGGCCTTTTTTTCAATTGCCCAAGGCTCCCAAGCGGAAACCCTCACACCTCTCAAATCTGAGCTTTCGCTCCTCTCTCAAATCTCTACGAAGAGTCTCCTTCTTATTACAATTTTCACTATATTTTATCCACTAATTCCTCTAACAATAGATAATGTATTCTCCTATCATAAAAAATCAAACAAAAATCTTCTATTTCGTTGCTTCTAAGCACACCTAGACTAACAACTATTATCTCTACATTTAAATAAGATAATCTCTTATTTATTACAATAACAGACTATTTGAGGAATCCAACCTCCTCAGTAAATCTATTTTTGACCGACAGCTAATGAATTTCACTCTATTTTAGCCACAACATGTGACCATTTCATCACATTGCTGGCTGGGTCTAGATGCTCCTGCATCAAAGACTCAAGTACACACTGAACTAGGATGGGTAAGACAAAAAAGTTCAAATTCACAACAAGCCTACAAGTCTAATCTATGACAAAAATAGTAAATTGTGAATATATCTGCTAATCTCTCCTCCTTCCTCCACGAACAATACGTGGCGGTGGGCCTCCACGTGGTGGCAATGAAGAAGATGGTGGTTGTGGAAGTTGTGGCACTGAAACTGATGAAGATGAAGCCCCTGTTGTTGGTGTTGAAGCATATTACTTGGCAACCAAGGTACCAGATGGGGGTGGCATATCAACACGATCATCATCATCCTAGATAAGAGCATCCTCTAATTGCTCTAATCGCAACACTCCATCCTCCAAATTGGGCGGCTCTGGATTTCTGTCCCAAACCATAAGGCTAAGTTGCAGGAAACGTTGGAGAAGGGTCTGTTTCCAGCCAGAAACGAAATGGAAACGAGGAAACTCATACCGTACGGCCTGGAAACGCATTTCCGGCTGTACTGGCCCGTTTCTCAAGAATGAAACGTGGCTAGTACGACCGGAAACACATTTCCAGGCCGTACGATGGAGTTTCCTCTTCTAACTTGACTTTTTCTTGTTTTTTTTTTTTAAATTTTCCCACTTCTAATTTTTTATTGGGCGACTAAAATATCTTCTAGATGCCTCTCAAGTTATAAAAAAGAGGATTTTTTTGAGTGGGGCAACCTAATGTTCAAGCCTATGGCCTTAGTGTTGATATGCAGTTCATGGTAATATTAAATTTTAAAGTGAAAGGATGAAAATGAAAAATAAAAGAGAATGAAAATGAAAAATAAAGGAGAATGTCACTTTTACTTAAATTTTTAACATAACCATGAAATGACTCAGGATGTTTGAGAGTGGTTTCGCCTTCATTGGATTTCATATGGAGAAAGTAGAATTTTAGATCTCACTCAAAATCCAGCAGACTTATCTGTTTTTCAGGATTCTAGGATCGGGGGGATTACAATGTTTCCATTGGATTTTGTCATGTACTAAGGTATGGAACTTGTATTTAATCAAGAGAACCAAGCCCTCTATGCAGGGGAGACTCCAATAATCAAGAGCAAGTAGGATACTAGAGTATGGAACTTGTATTTAATCAAGAGCACTAAGGTGGTTCGACTATGTAGGAGGAGACTCCCAATCAAGCACGAGACAAGAATTTAGAAATTTCTCGTGGTTGATTTTGGATTTTGCTATTTTCATTATGTGATCATTCATGAGTAAATATGATATAAATTTAGGGACTTATAGTTTATGCATTGACAATTTAATCATAATGTAATAAATTAGAATGTATCATATACGCTTTATGATTGCACATATTTCTTAAATGTCCTAATATATATATTGCTTTTCCTTGTTTCCAAAATTTGCGGGGGTCACGTTTCGTACCCATGCCTGTTTTGGAAACTCGTACCCTTATCCCCATTTTGTGCAACTTAGCCTTAAGGTCTTTATTAGTCTTTGCATCATCACAGTAATGGGACAAAAATGAAAGTTGTAGTGAACATAAACCAAGCTCTCTGCCTGGTCTAAATTTAACCTATTTCTTTTAACATTGTGGATGAAAGAATAAAAGAGTCCAACACCTCTCTACAGAGGAAGTGTTTACCACTTGTGATAGCGCCCACAATGCCAAAGTCTATAGAAGTGGAGTAGTACCTCCATGCATGTTCCACCACTCAAGAGAAGAAAAAGTCTCTCGATTTCTAATTGCATGCATGCTCCCAAATGGACCAGTGCTAAGCGTATATTTACTCAACTGTTTCCATACCATCGCAGCCTCCTCCTCATAAGGGACTAATTTATCCAATTCTCTCATATAAGCCTCTAGAACCTCTGGATCTAGTTGTGGTTTTCTCCTGCTCCCCCCAGGCGCTGGCGTTGAAAGCCATGATGGATGATCATATTTAGCTGTCAGATAATATGCTAAGGCATGCAATGGAATGTTTAGCATATCCCATCGCTTTTCCACCTCTGCACAAATATAATTGTACAAGGTGATATCTCTAGGCTCAACAATGTATTTAATCTGCCCTTGTTGATTTTGGGTAGCATCGGATGTGCTCTAGCTCCAAAATTTTGTGGAGGGGCTAGAACACATGAAATCTCTGGAACCCAAAAATCATTTGGAGAAATTCCACCCAGATGAGAAGTTAATAAAATAATTAATATTTTTAATGAGTTCCTAAATCTAAACTTAGGAAAATAAAAATATTAATGTGTATTAATAAAAATATGGGTGAAAAGGTTCTAAGTGACGAGGATCAAGCCTGTTTTAATATTAGCAGTTGATTAGAGATTAGATCACGAACATTGATTCATCAACATGAAAAGTATAAGAGGAGGCTTGAGGGTTAGTTGGAGATACATCGAATTGATCAAAGAATTCGATTTTTCTGGGGCGAGGTTTGCTGAGAAAATCGAGCTAGTGATTTGAGTTGCAGTAAGGGGCAGTTCGGCAAGGGAACTTTAGTTCGGGGCCGAAGAATGCATAGCAGAGAGGCAGAGCAGCACCGAGAGAGACAACACAATCCTAGAGAGGGTGATGTAGGCCCTTAGAGGCAGCATTGGGGAGATTCTGTGGGGTAGAGAGGGAGCAGTTCAACGAATCGACTTTTTGAGCAAGAGAGGCTCACTGTGGGGGTGACACAGCTCCCAGACGAGGTGACGCAGTTCCAGCGTAGAGCTTGGAGCAGCCATTGCTGCCCAGCACTGGGAACAACCAGGTCATCTGTGGGGTTTGATCATCCAATTGTTGAATTTGCCGGAATATTTGTCTCCGGATAGAGGTGCTTTTGCCAGGATTTTTCTCTATTGGGTGAGCCATATCTGACACCCTAGTTGTATTCAAGAATCCACTTAATAATACAAACCCTCTATTTGCTGCACCGGTTTTCCCGAATTGGGGTTTTTTGGGGATGATTGTCCAAAAATAACGGTGTCCCTTGTGTGTTTGTCTCAGTGTTTTTCAGTTCATGATCTGTATGTATGTGTAGGCTGCAATAGTGTTTTACATCGATATTTATGTAATTAAATAACTTGTTAATGCAAAGAACAAATAGGAGATGGTAAACTAGTAATTGCAGTAGGGGTTTTTGATTTGTTAGATTTAGAATTTTTCATAGCCCGAACATGCTATTCATTTGCTCATACACCTCCCCAATTATTGGCTGATCTGAATCTGCAAACTTGATTATGTAATAAATTGGTTTGGTGAATTGGAAAATATATTAAATCTGTGCCCAAAATAACATGTCAAGAATAGTGTCCTTGGCTACATTAGCACCATCTCTATCAGTGTTAATTTCCAGCCATGATTCAGAGATCACCATATTAGTTAAAGCTTGTCTCACCTTCAATAGCCATCTAAAGGTGAGGTAATAACTTGCAATTCTTGTTTTTGCAAGTTTAAGCAACTGCAACTTGGAGTAAGTGCCATAAAAATAGTTTACCCTTATATGCCCTGTGATAAATTTAATGAGTTTCTTACCTCTCTTGTAAAGCTCATTAATCCATCCACATTCTTTATGCTTCACAATCATGCATCAAAAGGTTCAATTTGTGCACCAAGCACCCAGACCAAATGATTTGTGGATGAGTACGCTCAATAACTTTTCCTGTTGCCTTACAGTTTGGTGCAATATCAATGATCTCTTGAACCGCATTATTAGGACCAACATCTCCGATTGATTGCAATAGGAGATCTGTAATGTTTTGGGAAGTTGCACTAACGAAGGAGGAGTCATGACATGTAATAAACACTGCACCACTAGTAGACACACCCAGAGCATTTATCAAATGTTGGTTTCTAATATTTGTCTACCCATCTGATACAATGGATACCCCACAATCCACCCATTCATTTGTAAAACGTATCAAAGCTCTTTGAACCTTTTCTTTTTCTCTTTCTAATAACACTGTTCTAGCTTTCTCATAGTTGGGGATTTTGTATCCTTTTGGGGCTTCATTGATGGCCTTAACCATATCATGCCAATAGGGAGAGCTAAGCACATTGAATGGTGCACCGCAAACACAAAGAAATCAGACTATCTTTCTATTCACATCATCCCTCTCAACAACATTAAGGAAATCCCCTGTTGTTATACCTCCAGAGGTTGCAGAAGTACCATGAGGAGATGAGCTACCAAATCTGGAGGTTGCACTTGATTCAGACTGAGCTTTTTGTTTCTTGCTTTTTTGTTGTGCAACTTCCTCTATTTGGATGTATTTTCTTCTTTGTTCAGTTGAAATGTTTGGGGAAATTTGTATCCCCACGACACCCTTTTTCCTAACACTGTCCGTCACCCCACAAAGATGCCTCCTCACACGAGTATATGAACCACTATATGGTTTTTCTCCATGACAAACATGAGAGCACAAAAACTTGTATCTTCCACCACCTTTTTCCTCTTCAAGTTTGGTCACATAGTTCCACAAGGGTGTTAATGTAGCTTTCCCCTCTAGTGTTTCAGTGTTCTCTTTAGGTTCATCCCCTTCCTCTTCAAACCCTTCCTCCTCATCATACATTGGGTCACTCATATGGGGACCACTATCCTCTTGTTCTTCTTCCCTTCTATTCCTACTCCCCCTTGCCATCATGAAAGCCAAAAGTGTAATGATACATAGAAGCCAAAAGAACAACGTCTTGGAATATGAATATAAGTGGTGGACAACTTGTGATTAAATGAGTAAAAAGAAAGAATGGGAAAGAGTAGGAGAGGGAGAAGAAAAAATACAAAAAATAATGACAAAAAAAATGAGGGAGTTTGGGGTTTGCACTTACCTCTTTAGCTCTTGTAGATGGAAACCCTTCTGTACTCCTCTAAGCTCCTCCTCCTTCACTGCTCCTAGCTTCTTCTTCTTCATTCCTCCAAGCTCTCCTCAAGTCTCTGCTTTCTTTCTCCTCTCTTCTCCAAGCTCTCCAAAAATACAAGAGTGAGCAAATGAGAGGAGAAATAGACTTTTAATCACTTCATTCTTTTCCCTAACCCAAGTTAAACCCACCCCCAACCACAATTAAATAAAAAAAATGAATTTTGTGGGTTTGCGCGGTGAAACTGGGTGACGGCCCATGGAAGCGATCGGGATCCGCCCGGAGTCGGCTTCGATCCGTGGCAGATCCACTTGGTGATTCATCCCTAGAACCACGTCTCGGGCATACGGAAACATAGATCAGGCTGGATGGTTCCCATAGACCAGAAATCATTTTTTCTGGCCCAATCCTTGTGGTGCTGGACCACCCACAGATCCGTACGAGTTGCGAATCCGTGTTTTGATCCTTGGGGGGGGGGTTTGTGCAACACTGGCTAAAATGCTCAACAAAAATGTAGATGACATGCCACGTTCAAAATTTTCCAAGATGTGAAGGCATCATCAAGAAAATGGCAGTCAAAGGTGGTCCAACAATATGTTAGCTTTCCAAATGGCAAAATAGGTCAAATTTTGTTCTAATGAGACATGGAACACTTCAAAAGTGATTTGTGAAACTAGCCAGACAAAACCCAGTTCGTAGAGCCCTCAAATTCCTTAGGGCGTTGGAGATTCTCATTTATTCCATGATGACGTCCTCACTAAATCTCATGTGGGGTTTGTTACACACAAAAATGGCTAACCCTATAGGAGAAAACTTTTCTCCTCTTCTTGATAGACAACTGATTAGCTACACAACCAACAACTGCTGACAACCACCACTAGCTGAGATACACCATTTTATCTCCGCCACTTGCATCATTCATATGCCCATCCAACATGATCACATAGATGAAGGTGGGTTTCCTCTCAAAAGGCACTTTAATCATTTTGCAGTCAGTTGCTTATGTTTGTTTGTATTTGGGCATTTGATATGGATTATGGGGTGGTTTGGAAGAAGGATGGATTTTGATCATGATCTTGTTCTCTCACCTTAAATGAGGAGTTAATCTTTGATCCTATTGTAGTGGGACCTCCCCTAATGGCCCAATGGGTATAGGGGGGGCACTACTTGGGAAGCCCTGTTTGAGATAGCATAGTTCCATCTTGTATGTCATATTTAACACTTTCAATCATATATTACAAGCTCTTTTCTCACCTCCATTTTTCGGGTTCCATTGACCATTGGTTCTTTGGGATTTGACACCCATATGTTCACACCTGGGTAGCGCTCTGAAACTTTTCCCTCGAAGGTTGATGTAGCTAAAAGAAACATAAAGAGAATATCATTGCCGTAGGAGGTTGATGCAACTAAAAGAAACAAAAAGAGCATATCATAACCACAACAAAATTAAAAGAATATCAAAATGAAAAGATGACCAGGGACATACACATTAGCACGTGGGAAAAAACTTGGCATGAGATCTACCTCACTCATTATGGCCATCACTCACTTCCTGGGCACATGTTGCTCCATTACATCATAAAAATGAAACCTTGCATGTCACAACCATGATGAGCAATGCAATGACTACTCATTAAGGGGTAATACTTTTGGAAACACTGAGAGGGAGGTGAATCAATATTTCTTACAATCAACAACTTATTAATCTTTTTAGAGCATTAATTAATCTTCAACATCAATTCAAAGCATAAACAAGCAATATATATTAGACACTAGAATTTTTAGGTGGAAACTCGTTTGGGTCAAAAACCACCAAACGCTTTTATAATAATTTTGTGAGTACATTAAATGCTTCAACTCCAATTGAAATAGGGAAGCCCCAACTCCTTAGTACTCTAGAAAAGCATACAATTTTCCAGCTCTAATTGGAAGGATGCTCCAATGCCTTGGTTATATCAATAGTTGTTGAAAGGATGCTCCAACACCCTAGCAAGTTCCAACTTGCCCTAGTACCACTCTACCACCCTGAAGTGTTTTCAGGCTCCAACCTGAAGGTGACTTCAATCACCTGCTTAGCACCACCCAACCACCTTGAAATGTTGATTTGGGGTAGCATCGTATGTGCTCTAGCCACGAAAATTGGTGGAAAGACTAAAGCACATGAGATCTCCTATACCCAGAAATGGTTTGTGCAGATTCTAAACAGTTTGGGAGATATTAAAATAATTAATATTTTTAATTGAGTCCCTAAGTCTAAACTTAGGAAAATAAAATATTAATGTGAATTAATAATATAAAACTGTTTTAGAATGGTTCAAAAGTCATGGATCAAGCGAGATCTAATCTTAGCTGTTGATTAGGGACTTAGTCTTAGTTGTTGATGTGTCAACGAGAAAAGTATAAGAGGAGGCTTGAGGGTCACTTGGAGAACACATTGAGGGAGACCAATTAGTTCAATTTTTGGAGTGGGGTTAGCTGAGAAACTGAACTAGTGGTCTGGTGAGCAGTCAAGAGGCAACAAGTATGGAGAAGAGAGGCAGGATCAGCCACTGAAGATTAGCGTTGAGGCAGGAGAGGCAGACACAGGGCTTTTCAGGCAGATGCAGAGGCAACATAAGGCTGCGTAGTCACTAGCTGGGCCTGCATGGGTGATGCAGAGAAGCCCAGTGTTGACGCAGTCAAGCAGGGGCTGATGCAGAGGGTTGGAGAGTCACACAGAGGTTAGTCGGGCTAACACTGGGATTGGGAGAAGTGCTGGAGAATTAGTTCTCTTTGTGGGTAAGCCAGTTTGGCACTCTGTTGTACTGAAGAATTGCTGAATAATAAAAACCTCCCTTGCTGCACCGATTTTCCTGCAGTGGGTTTTTTCGGGGACTGTTGTCCAAAATAACTATGTCAATGTGTTGATCCTTGTGCATATGTTTGTTCTGTATTAGGGGGTGATATCTGCAACAATATTTATTTTAATGTTTATTGAAGTAATTTCATGAATAACTTATTGTGGAATAAGTAGGAAAAGTAAATAAGTTGCTGCAGTGATAGAATTTTCACATGGTATCAGAGGCAGTAATTAGAGATAAGAAGGGAAAATCAGTTATGGGTCGAGACCACGATGTAGAGGCATCCACATCAGGGGACTCACACAGATTTTCAGAAGATTGCACAAGAGAAAGAGATGTCGATTTCTCTATGTTAGCTTCCAGGCTGGAAGAAGAAGTGGTGTGTATGACTAGTGCTGCATAATCAAAAGTATGGTATATAGACAATGGAGCCTCGTGGCATATGACGGGAATTAGGAGTGTTTCTTAGAATACCGAGAAGAGAAGATGAACTTTTAGATCACCATGGGGAACAAGATAAAGTGTACTCCAGTAAGGAAGGGTACCATAGTCTTTTAGATAAAGTCGGGAGAACGGTTCCGTGCTACAAATGTGCTGCATGTACCAGGATTGGGGATGAACTTACTTTCAGTGTCGCAACTACAAGGGAAGGGCTATACATCTACTTCATCAAGGAGAAGGTATACGTCAAACACTTGAGCTGGAAAAAGAAAGTGCAGATCGGGATCAAAAGTAATAGTTTGTATAGATTACAACTAGAATCACCAATGGCACTAATAGGCAGTCATGGAGACAAGGACTTGAATGAACTATACAAAAGAATGGGTCACTTGCACCATGGAGCTCTGAGAATTCTCAGGAGCACTGTAACAGGAATTCCGAATCTGAGTACAAAATGAGATGATGTATGCAGGGGGTGTGCTCTAGGAAAGTATGCTAAGGTAGCATTTTTGAGGAGCAAACATAGGGCCAAGTGTGTATTAGGATTGATACACTCAGATATCTGCGGACCTATGTCTGTTAAAGCTCTTAGTGGTGCCGAGTATTTCCTTACCTTCATTGATGACCACTCAAGGAAAACTTGGATTTATTTTCTGAAAACCAAGGATGAGGTTTTCTGTTGATTCAAGGAGTTCAAGGCTCTGGTGGAGAATCTGACTGGGAAGAAAATAAAAGTTTTGCGCTCAGATAATGGTGGAGAATATGTCGATAAAGACTTCACTAATTTTTGTGCTAAGGAGGGCATCAAAAGAGAGTGGACAACTCCCTACAATCCGAAGCAGAATGGGATAGCAGAAAGAAAGAACATGACTATTGTAGAAACAGCTAGGGCCATGATGTATGATCAGGATATGCCAAAATTCTTGTGGGCGGAAGCATGCAACATAACAGAGTATGTATAGAACAAGATTCCTCATTGGGCATTGGGCAAGATTACTCCAGAGAAAGTCTTCACCGGGAAGACACCTGAAGTCAGTCATTTTAGGATATTTGGGAGTTTAGCGTATTGCCGCATACCCAAAGAAAAGAGGAAGAAGCTGGATCAGATTACGGAAAAGGGATATCTGATGGGATATAGCGAGAGCACTAAGGCATACATAATCTATCTTCCAGGGAGCAGGAAGGTGGTAGTACGACGAGATGTAAAGTTCATGGAGGACAGGGCTTTCAAAAGATCTCGCGAGATGCCTTCCGAGGACCAGTCGAAAGAGGAGCCGTTGGTTAAGCCTCTTCAACCAATAGAAGTAAAGAATTCTTCCTCAGGATAGGAAGATTCTCAAGATGAGGAGGAGGAGCGAATAGAAGCACCTGCTGGCAGAGGAAGAACTAGTAGGGAACTTCGTCAGATTCTGCGAGATGCAAAGGACTTCATCGGTGCGCCAAGAAACAATAAGAGGGAGCGAAAACAACTAGATAGATATAGGCATTAGTAGCTTAGGATGGAGAGCTTGCCAGTTTCAAGGAGGCAGCTCAACATCAGGTTTGGCTTGATGCGATGGTGGAGGAATACAACTCCATAATGGTAAACGATGTCTGGGAGGTGGGGCCAAGGCCTTAAGATAGATCAGTGGTAGGTTCAAGATGGATCTACAAGATCAAATACGCTGCAGACGGCAGTGTTGAGAAATACAAGGTCAGGTTTGTGGCTAAGGGGTATGCTCAAAAGGAAGGGATTGACTATGAGGAGACCTTCGGCCCAGTAGCCAGGTATACATCTTATTAGAACCGTGATATCTCTTGCAGCCCAGATGGGATGGGAGATCCATCAGATGGATGTCAAAACGACATTTCTAAACAGGGTAATAGAAGAGGAGGTGTACATTGAACAACCAGAGGGCTTTGAAACTCATGAGAAGTCTCATGTATGTAGATTGAAGTAAGCCTTGTATGGGCTAAAACAGGCACTGAGAACATGGTATGGTTGAATAGATGGCTATTTGCAGAAGATGGGGTTTGTCAAGAGTGACACGGATCCGAATCTCTACTATCTGGTTGTAGAGAAGGAGCCACTAATCTTAGTATTGTATGTGAATGATCTCTTTCTAACAAGATCATCCAAACTCATTGGGGACTGCAAGAAGAATCTAGCCGCAAAATTCGATATGAAGGATTTGGGACGAATGCACTACTTCCTAGGGTTGGAAGTTTGGCAGCAGAAGGGAGAAATCTTCCTTGGGCAAGGGAGGTATGCTACAGAAATCCTGAAAAGATTCGGGATGGAAGACTGTAGACCCATGGCTACGCCAATGATCACCAACTGGAAGAAGATTGATGCATCAGAAGACAAGGATGTCGATCTCACCCTATACAGGTAGCTCATAGGGTCCTTGATGTATTTGGTCAATACCAGGCCAAACATTTGCTATGCTGTCAACTCCCTCAGTCAGTTCATGGTGGAATCGAAGATGACGCACTGGGCAGCAGCCAAACATGTTCTCGGGTACTTACAGGGAATAGTCGATTATGGACTCTTGTACACCATGAGTAAGGATATCAGATTGAGTGAATTTACTGATGCAGATTGGGTAGGAAGTTTAGTGGATTGGAAAAGTACCACCAGGTACTGTTTCAACATTGGATTGGAAATGACCTCCTAGTGTAGTAGGAAACAAAAGTCCGTGGCTTTGAGCTCATTTGAGGTAGAATATATGGCGGCAAGCACAACTTCGTGTGAGGTCATATGGCTTAGAAAATTGCTTGTGAACCTATTAAGAAGGAATATGGAGGCGACCAGGATCATGTGCGATAATTAGAGTTGCATCAAGCTCTCTGAGAATCTAGTGTTTCATGATAGGTCGAAGCATATTGATATCCGGTGTCACTTTGTCAGGGACTGTGTCCAACGAGGAGCTGTACAGTTGAGCTACACTCCTACAGGAGAACAGGGGGTAGACATCCTCACCAAGGTCCTTGGAAGGACAAAGTTTGACTACTTCAGGGAAAAGATGGGGATGGTAAAGAACCCATTTCAGTGGCAGAAATGAGAGTAATAACAACAAGGATGTAGAAGGAGTTGCAGTACGGATGTAGCAATGGCAGTGGCAAGGCCATGGGTAGTAGTATAGGATGCAGCAATGCAGAGGATGTTGGGTAGCAGGCCTAGCATCAGCACAGGGACCGATGTCGGATGATCAGGTTGATACTTAGTGAGGAGTATTACTAGAGCATAGTCTTCGCTAAGAGGGAGTGTTGATTTGAGGTGCATCAGATGTGCTCTAGCCACGAAAATTAGTGGAAAGGCTAAAACACATGAGATCTCCAATACCCAGAAATGGTTTGGGCAGATTCTAAACAGTTTGGGAGTTATTAACATAATCAATATTTTTAATGGAGTCCCTAAGTCTAAACTTAGGGAAAATAAAATATTAATGTGAACTAATAATATAAAACTGTGTTAGAATGGTCCAAAAGTCATGGATCAAGCCAGATTTAATCTTAGCCATTGATTAGAGACTTAATCTCGCCCGTTGATGTGTCAACGAGAAAAGTATAAGAGGAGGCTTGAGGGTCACTTGGAGAACACACTGAGGGAGACCAGTCAGTTCAATTTCTGGAGCGAGGTTAGCTGAGAAATTGAACCAGTGGTCTGGTGAGCATTTAGGAGGCAGCAAGTACGGAGCAGAGAGGCGGGATCAGCCACTAAAGATCAGCGCTGAGGCAGGAGAGGCAGATGCAGAGGCAGTGGAAGACTGAGCAGTCACTAGCTGGCCTGCGTGGGTGATGCAGAGAGGCCCAGGGCTGACGCAGAGGGTTGAAGAGTCACACAGAAGTCAGCCGGGCCGACACTGGGATTGGGAGAAGTGCTGGAGAATTATTTCTCTCTGTGGGTAACCCTGTTTGGCACCCTGTTGTACTGAAGAATTGCTGAATAATAAAAACCTCCCTTGCTGCACCAGTTTTCCTGCATTGGATTTTTCCGGGGACTGTTGTCCAAAATAATTGTGTCAATGTGTTGATTCTTGTGCGTATGTTTGTTTCTGTGTTACGGTGTGATATCTGCAGCAATATTTATTTTAATGTTTATTGAAGTCATTTCATGAATAATTTATTGTGGAATAAGTAGGAAAAGTAAATCAGTTGCTGCAGTGATAGAATTTTCACATGAAAATGATAATGAATTTGACACACTACTGTGGGCTCTCATACCAAAGATAATGACCCACTTACAATGAATATACATCTGCAAATTAATGCGGGCTCCCATACCAGGGATAATGGCCCAATTACAAATATCTTCAACAAAATCCTTTCTGTCTATAATATTCAGATGTTGACACCCTTATCCCAATGAAAAAACCATGACAGGAACTGAAAATCAAGTGACTCTTTCAGTAAAGTACTGAACAAAAGTACCTTTTGATGTAGCAATAATACAGTGAATGCCAATAACCCTAACTGCAGTTAATGTGTTGATGAAGTCTAATTGCTGAATGCTCTGTCCTTACTGCAAGTACTAATGATGAAGCAGGTGCCAAATGAAACTGCTAATGCTAACCCATTCAGAAGTCTGCAAAGTAGAAACCCTAGCTGCTATGGAATTGAAACCCTGTTAATGTCATCAATGACCATACTTCATGCAATACTATCTGCCATTGTAGATCATACTATACCTTGTCTTTCTTTGCTACTGGACTACAGTACTATACTGGAACCCTGACTACTGTTCAGATTTGCTAACTGATTGCAAATATATACAATGTACCTCTTTTTGAAGTTGTCAAGGGCACCTGATACAAATGTCCTTACAAAATTAACAACTCAGATACATCATCGTGCACTGTGTTAGGTTACTTGAGTAAAGCTTTAGATCTGAAACTCATTGAAATGTTTATCTACCATGTTGCTTCCTTATACTGCACAGAGGTCGGCTTGATTAGACCCTTAGCCATCCGCTTATTGTGGTGCCAACCATAAATATCAACTCAAGTCGCAGTGGTGTTTGTCCTTGAGAGAAATCTTCAGAAGAATGAAGACTGCTTTTTGAACTGACCTCAGATATGCAATGATAAAAGTAATCCCAAGAATACAGAGCCGTACAAAGTAGACCTTAGGGATCACTGCTTCAATGCTTCATCAAATGTACTGTCACTGTTATAGAATAAGGATAATCTTCTCCAGGCAGAAATTACATCAAACCGAATCCATGTAATTTCAAATTTACAATAAGGCCGCAGGGAACTTCGAGACTTTAATCATAGCAAGACCTCAGAAATGATAACCGATCTTGCTCAAAAGTCAAGATGATTAGCCCTAAGAGGGTCGAGGCTTATACCTCACTTGGCTATAGGAGAAGGTGCAGAGATTTATCACTGTGATAGGCCGAAGTCTTCATGCTTCTGAGATCAAGGCTAGAGGGACTTAAGATAATCACAACTCAATGTGCTTTCAGCTGTAGGAGACCATGATCCATAAGAAGTAGGCCAGCTATTTTAATATTTCATGTCCGTAGATGATATACAATACTTCCAGGATTACTCAATCGAACATTTCTTCAGAAAGGAGTTTACAGACTTGGGACTTCTTCAAAGTCAAGGCATAGCAGTCCTGTATCTTATCAAATAATATCTTCGCTGGTCTGTTCCATGAGTTGTAGCAATAGAACCTTATCTCATAATTTAATGTCCTTGAGAGGTTTGAAACCTGCAAAGGAAGATGCCAAGCGAAACCCAACAAATCTCTCACACAAAATTAAAACCCAAAACCCAAGCCTCTTGTCTGATATGCCTTTTCTCCACAGGGCCGAGTATAATTGCAGAGCTTGATCAACCAAAAGATATTTATTGAGTTCATGCCTTTGGAGGAGAGATTTAAATCCTTTTTATAGATTTTGAAGGGGCTAATAAGAACCAACTGATTTGCAATTTTGGAGGGAGAATCACAATCTAAAATTTGAATTTTAAAAAGCTTGAAGCCCAAGAGATGAGGCCATCTGCCCTTGGGTATCAAATTTTAATATTTTTACTTGAAACGAAAACCCCTCATGGCTTATAAATTCAGAAATTAATCTTTCAGATCCTCCATGAAGTATTTTAACGATAGACATTTGATAAAATTCCTATTTTCATGACTATAATGAGCTAGCCAATGATAGGGTGCCATATCACCATCCTTTGGGGGTTTTACCCACAAATTATATCCTTCATCTTCAAACAAGCATAACCCACAAACTGTGAAGGATATCGCGGCATGCCACATACCACCGGAATCAGCGCGATGAGGAGAATCCAACAAAGATGACCCGAATTTGAAAAACCATGAATTGCCATGTCATTTTGGTCAACAAAAGTGGGGCATCTTCTGGTGCTGCTTGGGTTGACATCAATGACAACTATATTTCAACAAATAAAACTGTCACATCATTCAAAGCAAGCTCTAACCTTTGAGCTATGAGCAGTAATACAAAGAAAAATCAAGAAAAAGTGAAAGACACACAAGAGGGGTGGAAAAACAAAGGCCATGTTTGTAACTCATGCATCCACGATTGCTCCTTCCTCACATCTATACACTCAGGATGTGGATCCCCATTAGCTGGCCCCTTTAACCAACGGCACTTGGCCATGAAGCCTTCTCCCCTCTGTACCTTCATTATTATTCACTAACACCTATCAATTGAAGGGTGGACTTAGGAAATGTTACTTCCCCTAAGGTGTTGGAAACACCTAATAGGGTTGTCCTTTAGCCACTTCTACCTAGGGAGAAAACACCATTGCGAGTTCAAGGCCTTAATATTTGAAAGGGATCTTCATATGAATTTAAATAGCCCATGACACTTAAGCTTAGTTCACTTAGATGAAATAATGATTTTTGTCTCCAATGACTGGTTGCTTTCACTAGAATTTGTGTTGTGATTGTTAGGCGGTTTAGCAATCCATGTCTTGGGAACCTTACCCACAGGTACCCAAGCCATTAGAAAGGCATATTGGCACTATCAAGTGAAGCGTTGAGACTCTTGGGCCTCCCAACTGCACCAACATATCGCACATGTACCAAAGCACTCCTTGCATTGAGGACGTTGTGTCTCTTTGCACTGGATTTGGTGATTATTCAGGATGACACTCTTGGACCCAGCATGCCCCTAGGTCAACCTTAGCATCTTATGAGGGATAGTAGCTGATTCAGGGCCCAGATGAGGATGGTCTCACCTTCAAAGACCTAGGAGGGCTAGTAGCATCTGGACAACCCTCATCATTGGAGCAAAGATGGATACTTTTGATAGTTGGGGACCCATAGAGACCACTTTGTGGTGACCTAGTTGGATTTTGGGACCATAGGGAGCCATTGAAGTGGATTTGAGTGCCAACCCTTAAGTCATGATTTACACATGCTTCTACATCACATTTGGCATCTCCGAGCATTTGGACATGGCATTTGGAGGCCATTTTATGCATGACGTTAGCCCTAGGAGCCTAGTGGCTCACTCATGTGGGCTTGTTTGGAAATTTATGATGAGAACTAGTGGGTTGTCTTGTAACTAAGCATTTTTAGTGATCAAACTTGTTTTTAGGGGCTTTTAGGCTAATATGGTTAAAATTTTATTGCAGTTAATTTGGTAATTATTCACCTACTTTTTAAATGATTATTTTTCCCAACAAATTAATTTACTACAAATACTGAATAAAACACAACTGCAAATTCCACCAATTAATAAACCACAGGAATTGAGAAAACAACACACATAAAATAGACATAGAGATTTTTTGATAAATTGTCCTTGGAAAAACCCCATTGTGGGGAAAACCAATCTTGCAGATGAAGGTTTTATTATTCTTAAGAAAATTTGTAATTGAAAATTATTACAAGTATTTGATGTAAATAGGCAAGGCACTGACAAATTATTTTCTTCACTTTTGCAAGCTAATTCGACCCCCTGGAAGCTACTTGACCTCTCAAAATCGATTTTCCATGAAGAATAACTTGGTCTCCATTGGGAACTCATACCTCCTGAGGAAACAATTCGACTTCCACTAGAAAATCAATCTTCATTGGAAAACTCATCTTTCCATGTTCAAATCAACCTCTCTGGAAAATTCATCCCCCCTCTTGGAAATTGGCCTCCTTCAGACAAATTGCACCACTTGGAAAAAATTGGCCTCTACAGAAAAATTCGATCTCCCTCCGTCGCTGAGAAACTGGAAATCACTATGAAGAAATTTTCTCTTGCAATCCTTCTTCTCAATCACTGTTAAAACCCTCTATTGGTTTCCCACATTATCACTATGCTCTTATTCAGGCAAATCGTGTCTCCAAGGATGCCCATCGACTTCTTATAATCTCTTGTTTAACAGTCAATGACCACGATCTAATCACAATTGATGGCTAAGATCATCTTGACTCCATGAAATCACTTTTCTAGAAGTCACTAGAGAGAAATCGACTTGTCTCAATTAATATTGATTAATTAACCCATTTCCCTAAGTTAGACTTAGGAAAATAATTAAAATTGGTTAAGAATCTAATTAAGACTTTTTTCACTTAGAGAAAATAAACTGGGCTTGCAGATAATTACTCCACTTGTGTTCCTAGCTTCATTGACGCCACTTGAGACTAGAACACCTATCTAAGATACACAAACTAACACTCCCTCTTAGTGAGGAAGGTGTTCTGCACAACATCCAACTGCTCTCTAAAGGAGATGAATCTTGCCTTCCCCAAGGCCTTCACCAGGATGTCAGCTACTTGCTAATCTGTATGAATATACAGCTGAAATATCTCACGTTGTACACAATCCTTAACGAAATGATATCTGATGTCTATATGCTTAGACTTGTCATGAAACATCGATTCTCAGATAGTCTGATACAACTCTTATTGTCGCATTGTGTCACTATTGTCTCCATCTTTTGACCAAACAAGGCTACTAACAGCTTGCGAAGCCAAATGGCCTCGCATGTCACCATGGTAGCTGCTATATATTTTGTTTCCGCATAACTCAGTGCCACGGACTTCTACTTCATGTTGTACCAAGAGGCAACTCTTGATCCCATGCTGAAACAACACCCTTAAGTGTTTTTCCTGTACACTATACTACTTGCCCATATTGCATCGATATAGCCTATCAATCTGATACCATCACCTCGAGTATATCTGATTCCATACTCGATTGTATCTTGCAAATAACGTAGCACATGCTTCATTGCTGTCCATTGCACCCTCTTCGGTTCAACCATGAATTGACTCAGAGCTTTTACCACAAAGGATATATTTGGCATGGCGTTGACCAAATACATAAGAGAGCCAATCAACTGTCTATAGAGCATGCGGTGCACATCCTTTTCCTTGGATGTGTCTACCTTCCTCTAATTGGTTATCATGGATGTAGACATGGCTCTGCAATTTCCCATCCCGAATCTCCTCAAGGTCTCGATGCGGTATTTCTGTTGTCCAAGGAATATCTCCCCATCTTTTTGCCTCATCTCCATGCCTAGAAAGTAATACATAAGCCAAAGTCTTTCATCTCAAACTCTACTGCAAGTTCCCTCTTGCATTTCCTCCGTGAGCCCCAATGAACTTGTCAAGATCAAGTTGTCCACATATGAGACAAGAATGAATACCTCACCCCCAACCATCAAATAGTAGAGGTTTGCATCTGCCTCACTCTTCATGAAGCCCATCCCCTACAAGTATTTGTCTATGTGCTCATTCGATGCCACGGGAGCCTGCTTGAGCTTGTACAAAGCTCTCTTCAATCTGCACACGTGGGTCTTTCTGCTGTGTGCTACAATTGGTTGTTCAATTTACACTTCCTCTTTTAATTCACCATTGAGGAACACCATCTCAACATCAATTTGATGGATCTTACATCCCATCTATGTTGTTAGTGAGATCATAGCCCTGATAGAAGTATACCTGGCCATAGGGGCAAATGTCTCCTCGTAATCTGTTCCCTCCTTTTGAGAGATTCCCTTGGCCACAAACCTCCCCTTGTATTTCTCAATGCTACCTTCTGCCACGTGCTTGATTTTAAAGATCTAGCATGATCCAACTGTTGCCCTGTCTGTCGGTCTAGGCACAACCTCCACATCATTTTGCATGAACGAGTTGCACTCCTCAACCATGGCATCCCACCACACTTGTTGATGTGCGACCTCTTGATAGTTGAAAGGATCACTATCCACAATCTAATTCGCTAATGCCATGTAGCCAGTGTACCTATTTGGTTGTCTTCGCTCTCTCCTGCCAGTCCTAGGAGTCCCCACAAACTCCTAAGCTTCCCTAAGTGTCTGTTGAACCTCTTGGTTCATCCTACCAACTATAAATTGTAGAATTTGGACTTCCACGTCCTCTTGATGCATCTTTCGTATCTGCTGCTTCATACTCTGCGAACTCCTAGGAACACTTGTACCTGAGCTTGTGCTCGTACGAGTAACTGTACTTATGCTCTCCTGTCCATGAACCTGCTGTTCTACCCGTGGAGCTTCTGCTAGCTACTCATTCTAAGCAACTGCTGATGGCAAGTCTCTGGACCTCTGATATGTGTTGTCCTCCATGATTGGACATCTCTCCTGATTATAATCCTCCTGGCCCCTAGAATAAATATCTCGTATGTCTTTGAGGTTTCATTGTACCCAACAAAGTACCCTCTCTGCAGTTTGATCCAACTTGGAATGTGTCTACCTTGGAATGTGATAATAAGTTATGTTGCCATCTAGCTCGAAGTGGCTGACGTTTGGCTTCTTTCGAGTTAATGCTTTCTCCAGTGTCATCTTTCCCAACGCCTCATGTGGAACCCTGTCTGAATATATACTGCAGTATTGCATGCCTTTGCCCATAAGTATTGTGGCATATCTTGACCATACAACATGGCCCTAGCTGCCTCTGATATTGAACGATTCTTTCTCTTAGCAACCCCATTCTGCTGCGGGTTGTATGGAACCATCCACTCCCTCTTGATCCCCTCCTTGGTACAGAACTCCTGGAACACTTTCCCTGAGTACTCACCTCCATTATTTGACTGAAGAACCTTCACCTTCTTGCTTGTCGTATTCTCCACAAGAGCTTTGAACTTTTGGGAGTGGCTGGAGATTCCATCCTTGGTCTTCAATAAGTATATCCAGGTCTTCCTGGAGAAATCATCAATAAAGGTAACAAAATATTTGTATGCTTCGAGAGACCGAGTTGACATCGGACCACATATATCAGAATGAACTAAATCAAGAACACTTTTGGATCTAGTGTCATTCCTTGGAAAATTTGCCCTAGTAAACTTCCCCATTACACATCCCTTGCACGTATCATCTTGCTCCGTGCTCACCTCTGGAGCACTCGTCACTATCTCTCAGAGAAACTTAAGTGCCCCGTGATGGATATGGCCCCTCCTCATATGCTAAAGCTCTCCCTGATGTCTCGGTTCACTATTGCTCACTAGTGCCTTTGGAGTATCCATCTGCAACATGTAAATTCTGCTGCTTCTGAGTCCAATCACTATGGGTGACTTCCATTCCTGATGCTTAATCCACCCCTTTATCCTCTAAAGAGTACATTGTACCCCTTGTCTTGTAAAATAGACATGGAAATAAGGTTTTCCCATTCTTGGTACATTTAACACATCATGGATGGGAATCAACTTGGCAGACTCCCTCTGAAATAGAACAGTCCCCATCCCAACTGGATTGCACTTGGACTTGTTCCTCGTCTCAGTTTGGAATTTGTTGTCCTCCTTCTGAAATAGAACAATCCCCATCCCAATTGGATTGCACTTCGACTTGTTCCCCATATTAGTTTGGAATTTGATGCCCACCTCCTTGTAACTAGAGAAATACTCTCTAACTCCTGTCATATGCAATGACACTCCAATGTCTATATACCAAACACCCTGTGAGGTTGAGTCAGTCAAGCAAGCAATGAGTGCGAACTCCTATTCCCTCTGACTAGAAAGCTCATTTGCATTTGCTGAAGTTGTTGTTTGCATCTTGCCCTTCTTCTCGCCTTTTTTCCACCGCGGGACAATTGTTGACATAGTGGCCAAACTCGTGACAACTGTAACACTTGACCTTTGGAAGGTCCTTCTTTCCCCCCTTGGAGTTGTACCCCTTATTGGATCCCTTCTTCACTTTGTTCTTCCCTGCAAGAGCCATATTCTCTTGTTTTCCCTCTCTTCTATCTTGTGTTACTGGTGCCATTGATGAGATTCCTCTTAAGTTCTTCCTGGGTAAAATTTGACCAAAAGTCTTTCCCAAGATGGGAGATCCTGTCTTCCTGTAATGACTTGTACGACGACATCCCAATCCCTAGTAAACCCATTGATGGCTATCCCGATGAGCTCATCATCTTCAATCTTCTCACCAGCACCTGGCAATTCTTCCTTGACACATTTCACCCTAGGAAGGTAAGAAACAATAGTTTCACCCTTGTTTTGTTTCGTGGTTTGAAGTTTCTCCCTCAGGATCAACTTCACAGACTGCATCCCACATCTTCTTCCCTATATCCTCTTATGCTATGTGAGGTGTGATGTGATCCTTGACCCCATATAGAATATTTCACCTTGTCTTGGCATCTTCTTTCTTGTAAGCTAGGAGCTGCTTTGCAACAGTCGGCATGACTACAACATTAGTCGCATATTCCTTGATAGTAGATACCATTCTCCTCCAAGATCAACACAATTATGGATTTACATATGCCAAAGTTCGATGCTCCCTCTAATATGTCCTGATCCTATAAACCAACTGAAGCCATCCGAAACCCGTAGAATAATATAGGTTATCTCCAAGTAAATCAAACTGGGTTTTATAAACCCTCAAATTTCTCTCCTGCACCCTTTACTAAGCTTCTCAAATAATCTGCTTTGCCTCAAATTTGCTCTGTCACCATGAGAAAATTCTATTGCAGTTAATCTGGTAATTATTCACCTATCTTGTAAATGATTATTTGTCTCAACAAATTAATTTACTACAAATACTGAATAAAAACACAATTGCAAATTTCACCAATTAATAAACCACAAGAACTAAGAAAATAACACACATGAAATAGACATAGAGATTTTGGACAAATTGTCCCTGGAAAATCCCTAATGTGGGGAAAACCAACTCTGCAGATGAGGGTTTTATTATTCTTCAACAAATATGTAATTGGAAATTACTACTTCTGCTTGCTGTAAATTGGCAAAGCACTGACAAATTATTTTCTTCACTTTTGCAAGCTAATTCAATCGCCTGGAAACTACTCAGCCTCTCAGAATCAATTTGACCCTCCGGTACGTCAGTGAATCAACCCACACATGCGGCCCTAAAGAATAACTCGACCTCCACTAGGAACTCGCACCTCGTGAGGAAATAATTCAACCTCCACTGCAAAATCGATCTTCACTGGCAAACTCGTCTTTCCTCCTGCAAATCAACCTCTCTAGCAAATTCGTCCTCCCTCTAGCAAATCAACCTCCAATTAATTCACAACACCTGGAGAAATTCAGCCTCTATAGAACAATTTGATCTCCCTCTATCCCTGAGAAACTGGAAATCACTGTGAAGAAATTCTCTGCAGAAAATCTTCTTCTCAATCACTGCTGAAACCCTCTGCTCGTGTCCCATGCTATCATTGCGCCCCTGTTCAATCAAATCGTGTCTCTAAGGATGCCCATCGACTTCTTCTTATGGTCTCTAGTTGAGCATTCAATGACCACGATCTAATCACAATTGATGGCTAACATCATCTTGACTCCATCAAATTGCTTTTCTAGCAGTCATTAGAGGGAAATCGACTTATCTCAATTAATACTGATTAATTAACCAATTTCCCTAAGTTAGACTTAGGAAAAAAATTAAAATTGGTTGTTAATCTAATTAAGACATCTTTGCTTAGAAAAAATGAAATGGGCTTGGAGATAATTAGTCCACTTGTGGTCCTAGCCTCATTGACACCACTTGAAACTAGAACAACTGTTCAAGCTACACAAACTAACAAATATTAGGCTTTGTCCTCCTCATATAAATAGAGTAGATCATCATTTCATTTGTATCATCATCACTTTGGACTATTTGGTCCAACCTAGGAGAATTTTAGCCTCTCTTATCTTTGGAGAGATGTGATCTATGGAGTACTTTGCATATTGGAGCTACTTTCTTGTCTTTGGAGAAGTTATTTTGGATCAATAATTGACTATACATGCATTTCATTTTGTAGCCGAGCTTTGTTATTGAAGATTTTTGATTTAATGTCTAATGTATGGAATGTAATGGTTATCTAGGGTTTTTCTATTGCACTATTGAATATTGAAGATTAATTGTATAGAATCTAGATATCATAATTGTATACATTATTTATGTATGAAATGTGAATAGTAATCTCTTAGGTGAACTCTTGTTATAACTCTCCAATTATCTTTGTTCCCTCACAAATGTAATAACTAGGGTTCTGTTTCCAGGGCATCAAAATATCCTTACTCCTTTGCAAGATTTTGCTAGTCTTTAACACTCATAGACTCCAAGCCAAGGGCTAGGCACTTGCCTTGTCATTTTGGTGATCAAGCTTTATGTCATCCACAACTTGAATTTCACCCTCCTCTTTTCTCTAATTTCGACCCTCTTAGGGATAAGCGGCCTCATCTAGGGCTTGGTGCAAATTTGTCTAGGAGAGTAGTTTTTGGCATTGGAAGGATTCAACATCAAGAGTAGGATTGGTAGCCACAAAATCATCCTTAGTGGCTAATCCATCCATTTCACCATAATTTCTCTTGCCCTAGGAGAAACCCTGGTTTTGGTCAAGCTTCAACTCAATGTCACATGGTTCGGGTTCGAATTCGAATTCGATTACAATTAAGTTCGATTCAAGTTCGAATTTTTCGATGAGGTTCGTATGAGGTTCGCCATTAGGTTCGTTCATGTATATCATTTTAAAAATATATATATGTAATAATTAAAATTACATAAATCTTTTATATCATTATAATTAATATATATTTATAATTTTTATCATATACTACATCAATAAATTTTATAATTTTTCATAAATAGAAGTTATATTAATTTATAATATTTTAAAATAACAATACCCTAAATTTCATTAATGTAATATAATTTAAAATATATTAAAAATAATTCTTGTAAAAATATATAATTTTTAAATTATGTTAATTTATCTTTGCACATAGTAATTTTATAATTACTATATGGTAATATTTGAACTGTTCATAGCATTATTAATCGCAATATCGATATATTGCAGAGATAATTGAGATGATGTTTGTAATTCATATATTCGATGGAGCTAATTCACATATTTGATTGAGATAATGTTAATAATAAACATATCCCACAGATAATTCGCATATTCCATGCACGATGCAAGGATCACTCAAGTAATAGACAGATAATTGACATATCACATAAATCCTGCTGAAATAATTAGCATTGCATACATAATCACCCAACTTTCGGAGATAATCTCTTAATTGGAGGAGATAGTTCAAGTAAATTGCCACATCTCTGATAACTCACGTAACTATCACGTAACTGTCTGAGATAATCGCATATTCATGAGATAAGTCGCCTATTGCATTTTGATAATTCGTGTAACTCCCAAAATCTGATAGTCGCGCTTCCACATGATAAGTCGCGTATCTGGATCAATAGATCGCATATCGGTGTACGAAATCGCATATGCAGGAATTGAGATAAAGTCGAACCTTCTCGAATCTAAACGAACTTTAAGATTTTTTTTGAAATCCACCGAATTTCGGACCTCAACGTTTAGGTTCGACGAATGCTGTGACACTGCTTCAACTTGAGGACCTTCTTGAAGGTTTCATATTCCATTGGATTGATAGTAATCATTGTTAGAAACTTTTTCCTTGGTAATTGGACCTTAGGATATTCCATTTTGCATGCTATCACTTAAGCCCTAGGTCCAAGCGTGCCCTGGAATGGCCTCTCTAAGGGATGCAAATTGCTTCTCCATAATTGTTTGAGCCTTGTACTCAAGTTGAGCCATCCTTTGGAAGCCTATAATGTCACCTTAAACCTTTAAACCTAGAATATCTCTCATCGGTGACCTTATATCGGGACTCCTCCCATTGGTGAAAATTCATAAAGACCAGGGGGTATTGGCTGTGGTGACAGTGGGTCATTACCTCATTGTTGTCACTTGGTTTAGAGTTTGCCTTGTAGAGTACCCCTCTATAAGACCTGCTAGATTTTGAGGAACCAGGGTCAAAAGACTTGGTATTAAGGGGCAAACTTGACCTTAAAACTTCTGTAAAGTAGCCAGATTAAACCCATGTGGCAAAATCCTCAAATTCTCAAGGGCATTGGAGATCTAGCTTCATGGACCAATTCAATCCCCTTACTAGCCATTAAAATTCAACAAGGTTGAATGTTGGGGTTAGTTATGAGTCAAATGGATCATTGGGCCTTGTAGACAAAACAGTAGATGTTACAGTGCAAAAGACAATTTAGCCCCCATGAATGCACATTGACATCCATAAATGCAACTTTGCTTTGTTTTACATAAGTGAGATGGCAGTAGTATTGCTAAATCTAGATTTCAAGGACCACAGCGATGTCCTAAGTACAAGTTTTACAGTATTTTGTTATTCTATGTAATTAGTAATTCTTCTAGATAGTATGAATTTTGATATGAACATAAATCCTAAACTATGTTTGCCCTGTGCTTGCATGTCATTAATAGAAGATGTTTGTTGCAGGAAGAACGCTTTGCTTTGGCAGTGAAGAATCTTGAGTTTGATCGCTATCTTGGGCCATATGATCTTCATCATTATCAGGACTGGAAACATATTTCTAGCTACATTACTAAGGATGTTATTGAACGGCTAGGTATGTTTGAAAGATTATTGGCTGTGGCTATTCACTGACTAGTTTGGAACTAGGTAATATCAAAATTGATTGCCATAGGATTTATATTTTACCAGACGTCTAAGGAATACTTTTGAAGGCAACTTCAGATGTAATGAACGAACACTTCGCATTTATCATTTCAAGGTTGGTAGAGATATCTTTCTTGTCAGTGAGTGTACAATATCACCTCTATAGGAGGTAGAATACCAGCAAATTACAGAGTTTGATTGCATTCATTGTTAGCAGCGTATTTTGAAAGCTATCTTAGCTGCAGCATGCTTGAATTTTATGGAACAAGAGCATTATGTACTTGAGTTTAAGTCCGGATACAAAGATTTATAAGCTTAGATCAAATTGAGTGTGCTTTCTACGTATAAAATGATGCAAACTTGAGTGATGGTAATTTTAAGATGTGCATTAGTAACAAGATTCTAGAATTCCAATATTGTTCTATCCTTATGCCTTTAAGAGAAGGGAAGCTTAAGTGGCATGGGGAGTAAAGAAAGAAGGAAGGAATTTTTTTTTTTTTATTATTAATGTCCACTAATGACCAAAATGACTCTATGGGACTCAGGAGTACACCCAATATCAATAACAAAGTCAGGAATGGCCAGTGCATCTTTTCTGTACAGTGGAAATGATGTATATAAATTAATAGTATGATATCAGAAGAAAATGGGGATAGATCTGTAATGATAAATCCTCTGCCATAGCGTACTGAGATTATGTAGCTGTATCCTCTTGCTGTCCTGTGCTTGGGCTTATTTCAGCATTGCTGAATCCTTTGTTTCAAAATCATGATTTTATGTGTTCCTGAGTTACAACATTAACATGCGTGTCATTTCCATCCATTGCATAGAAAACCAGAAGCCGTTGAAATATCTAAGTTTGACTTGCACATTGACTGGTCAATAGATCTGATAAACAAGGAAATATGCTTTTTTCTGTTTATATTAACAGTTGGAAATCAGAAAAGTTGATTAGTGGAATAGGTCAAAATCAGACAATACACTAATATCGAGTGCCTGAAGTGTTGAGAAATCTAGGGCATAAGCATTAGGTGATTTCTCTTAATTAATAACTGCTTGTGGATGCTTTTTACTTTTTTAGATTAGTATCTTCTTCTTCTTAGATTATTAGTGTTCTTTTTCATCAAATAGTAACCAATGCAAGAACATAAATAGACAAGAGACACAGAGTGTAGGCTATCAGCCAGGGCCAAAACCTCTCACTCTTTGAGAGGAAAACCCACACAAATTCTTCTTATAGAGATTCCAATTGACGAATACCAAGACCAAGAACCTTGACCTATTAGCCACTCCAAGACCAAGACACTGGTTCTCTTGACAGTCTCTCTTCTTCTCTTGCTCTTTGATCTTCTTAGCATTGAAACACTCGTCACCACCGAGATCTTCTTTCTGTGAGACCTTCTTGCTGTCATCTTACTTCTGTGATGACAGTGATCTCTTCCCTTGATCTGGTATTGATGTCCTTCCTTTAGATGGCACCAAGACCTTTAACTGAAGTTCCACTGAATCACTGAATTGCAGCTCTTCCATAACCATGACACCTAACTGTTCTTTGTTTACTGCAATCCTTTTTGTCACTGTACTTGGTCTTCAGAAGGATCTGAATTCCTATTCCTGTAATGACATCCGAAACTATCCATCAAAACCAGAGATCCGAACTGCTGGGTGACTGTGCTAGAAATCCGAACTCATCACTGTCCTCTCCATCTGAAAATATCCGAACTGTTTACTGTAGCTACCATTGAAAATCTCAGAGGAATCCGAATTCGGAACTGTGCCAATGTGAGGACCCTTCACGCCTATTTATAGTTGTTGATGCATACAAATAAGCTGACATAAACTTGACGAAGGGATGTGTCTCTTAATTATGTAAGCCGACTTAATCTTTTACTTTGTTTGGAGGCCAACTTCAAGAGCAGGACTAGTGCTTGTCCTTGGAGGGCTTCTAGACATTTTCATAGGCTCATATACTTTGTTATATCCCCAAGAAGGGTTCTTTATACATGACATTGACTCTTTGACTTTAATGACAAATCCTAATGCTCTCAATGGGAGCCATCTAAATAAAAACCTTGCTCATGAAACCCACAAAACAAGCATAATTATAAATTCATATTTCTTCTTTTCATCATTTACAAAATCACAATTACAGTGTCATTATGAAGACCAAACTTAGTTACATTTTACAACACTCCCTCTTAACCAGGGAGGTATTCATAATGGTACTTGGTCATTCTCAATCCTGAAGAATTTCTCATAAGAAGAATCAGATTGGTAACCCATTTCTTTAGCATCATATCAACCAACATTATTACATAGCAAGGTGTTAAAATTGGCAACTAGGGCCAAACTCCATATGGGTCATCTTATTTATGGCAGTTGATATTTTTCTTGGATCCCTCTCATCGAGAGGTGTAGGATTGATCTAAAGATCATCCGATTGATAAAAATATTCATGGATTATGAATTTATTTGCGTTATAAGACAATTTGTCAAGGTCAGCCAGCAACCAAATAAACCCCACATGTGCTCAACGTTTTAGTATAAATAGAGGTGGCCTTCAAGTGATTTCAACACACTTGGGATCTTTTCCTCTCTCTACTTGTCTTTGGGTTTTAGTAGGAGGAGATCCTAAGGAATAATGTTGCCCTGAACCAGAGGGCAGAAAGTCGGAACTGCCGGAAAAGCCGGAACTGCCGGAACAGCTGGAAAAGCCGAAACTGTCGGAAAAGCCGGAACCGTTGGAACTGCCGGAAAAGCCGGAACCGTTGGAACTGCCGGAAAAGCTTGAAATGTTGGAAAAGCCAGAAAAGTTGGAAAAGTCGGAAATGTTGGAATTGCCAGAAAAGCCAGAATTGCCGGAAAAGCTGGAACTGCTGGGACTGCCAGGAACTACCAGAACTGCCAGAACTACCGGGAACTGCCGAAACAACCAGAGCACCTATCTCCGAAGGAGAGCAGAATGCAAGGGACAACTATCTAACATTGGGACAGTTCTATGGTACTTAGCAACAAATACACCAAGCATGCAATGTTATAGCTAGCATGCAAGGGACAACTAGCATGCAACAACAAGCATGCTAGGGACAACAAGCAAGCAAGGGACAACAAGCAAG
>APFE030685443.1:191133-223064 GCA_000404065.3 Pinus taeda
TTGGAGAATTAGTTGAAGCAACATGTCTTCAACTGATCTCATGTATCATCTTCTTAGAGATGATCTATGCTCTTATCTAGATAAGTCAAAGTGTTGACTTCTGTTGTAAACATACTATTTCTCTCTCTGCTGAACTATTGAAGAACATATAAGAAGAATTGATCAAGGGTTTCCCCACATTGGGGTTTGTCCCTGGTTAGCGCCACATCTTGTGTCCTCTTGTCTTAGCTTGTCTTCTGCGATTTATGTTTATGTTTTATTTGCAGTTTACTTTATTGCTGATGTGATTGCTAATCTGGAAAACATATGGAGCTAACTGTGAAAATTGAAATAAATTGCTCTAAGCATAGAACATACCTAAAATTAACACAAGGCCTTGACTAACAACTCTATCTCTCTGCAAGATCTGAGCTCAATGCTGGCGAGACCAAAGATTTATAGACACTCTCATCATAGTCTCTCTCGGAACATACCCTACTCGGGTACTCAGGGTGTGTTCCATGAGGACTATTCTTATCTTGGCCTCCCTAGCCCTCAAAGAATATCGGTCCTCCATGACTACTCTTCTCTCGGATGCCCTATCTCATCCTCAAAGAGTATCAGATGCCAAATGATTACCCAATCCTCTCATTTTGTCTTCCAAGGTGAAGACCAAAATGATGTGTCTATCTCTCCCTCTCAATTAGGGAGAACATATCTATTCCATTAATGGAATTTACTCATTCCTACACAAGGAATGTACCTAAGCTCCCTCTTGGCTTAGGAATTTCCAAGTTTCTTCCAAGTAAGAAACTTTCCAGGTTCCTTCTCAAAATGGTGACCTTCAGTAGCTCCTCAGGTGGAGATGATAGGACAACCAACTTCTTGAAGAACTCCTTTCTTCGATGTCATGAATTTCTTTTTTGTTGTGGAATCTTCATCTTTTGGGACTTCTTCGTAGGGCACAGACCATCCATCACTTTCATCCATCAGTCATGTCATCATTCCTTTCATCAGAAAGTGATCCATCAGTGTTCATTTGGCATTGCTTCATGTTATGCTACCTCCATCAGGGTTTCTTTTCAGGAAGGTTCTAGCATCCTTCTACATGGTTCTTCATGGAAGACATTCATAGTTCTTCCCTTCGGTAGCCTTGCATAAGCCCATCTAGATATTTGTTCAAAAATAAGAATTGAACACCTAAATCAAAATTACCTTTGTGATGGTATTTTATCATGACATCTTCCTGTAGGTATCAGCATCTTGCAAACATGTTGACACATCTCCCAAAGATATCCATTGTGAAGGGTCTCCATCTTTTCCAGACTTCCATCAGAGTCTTCATATCTTTCCGAGAGATTTCCTAGTCAAATATTCTTGGTCTTCCAGTTGTTGATTGCCTTTACCATGGTTGCACATCTCACGATCTCTTCCTTCCTTTCTTCACACGTTTCTTTCCCAGGAGTTTCCAATAAGAGTTCCTCAATTGTAGACAACCACCTCGTACTTCATATGAGGACATATTATGTTGATTTCATCTAGTGCGAATTATGCCTTCCGGAATCCTTTTGAAGGAGGAGATTCCTTTCCTTTGATCATGCTTCTCAAGATAGAGCAGTGATCCAAGTTACCTACAACCAAACAACATGACTTTATAAAATCGAATATAAGCATACATACCTCATTTATCTTTAGGTCATGTAGGCTTCTTTCAGTAGTTTCCTTGATTGAAAAGAGCTTCAACTCCTTGATCTGCTTCATCTCTTATGTCATCATACCATCATCCCATGAATTCCACAAGTTGGAGTTCCTGATGAAACACTTGCTTCCACTCTAGATTGGTGAATCCTTCGATGAGGATTCCATCACAAAATCTTGAGGATATTGCATATCCCTATCCAACAGATGTTTCCTTTGACTTGATGTATGATGAGACTTGTCCTAGATGACTTCTTTCCTTTATTAAGTTTCCAATGAGGTTCTCAAGAGTTATCTCCTTCATAGTTGATTATCACACATCTTTCATGTTTCCTATGGTGATGTCACAAGCTCTTACTTCTAATGCTTTTCCTCTTACCTGAACTTATTTCTTTCAAATTTTTCCACTTCTTCGGTGAAATGGACTTCTTCTTTATCTTTCTTGTTATTGCCCTACTTGAGCTCAGGACAATCTTTCCTGTAATCCTCATAGCATTGAATCTTAGCTATGTTCTTCTTTTCTTTAGGCAAATGTGTGAATATTTTTTTCCCTTAACCTGTCTTCTTCTATCTTGCATAGAAACCACATGTTGTTGAATGGGACAACCTTCTTATCCTCATAGACATTTGTTACCTTGTTCATCAGTTGGTTGTATGAATATTATTTCATCCCATATCTTGCAATTGAGATTTATGAAGATAGCCTTTTATCCTTTGATACCTTCAATTTGTGTAGATCAGATCTAAGTGGTGTGACCTTCTTTATCGCATCTTCAGAGAATAGTTCTACTTGCTTATCATATATATCTCTTTGATGTCTCCAATGTTTCTATATGAGGGGACCTTTCATAAGAATCGATTCCCATGTATTCTGAGGAGACCTTTTCATTGATATGACTTCACTTTCTTCGAGGACTATATTGATCCTCCTTTTTCCATGCAAGGAATTTTGATGACCTAAACATCTTATAGATCTCCTTGCAAAACGAAGTCATTTTACCAATTTGATTATAGAATGGAAGATACTTACTTCACAAGTGAAGATGAAATCTTCAACTTGATCACTTTGATGGTGGTTGAAGAAGCCCCTTTTGGATGATGTTCTTCCAAGTGAACAACCCTTCTTCAATAAAGGAGATTGCTCCTTTTATGATGTCAATGCCTTTAGATCTAGCATACTTTGTTGATGGTGATTGATGATGATGTTTTGATGCTTCCTTGGATGATCTTCTTCAAGGATAAGGAGGGGATCCTTGTTGCAATGATAGGGAGCTTGCTTGATAGCTTTTGAAGATGATAATGCCTTCTCGCCTTCAAGATACTTCGACTTCTTTGGTAGTGAATGAATGCAAATCAGAAATGCTTCTAGGGTTTCGACTTTCTCTAAGATGATGTGATCTTAGTCCTTGAATTCCTTCTCTTGGATGTCTATACTTTGGGCTACCTTGAATTGTAGATCTCTTCGGCTTGATGAGGGTCTTTGTGGTCTTTTAATGATGACTTAGAGGATCCAAAAGTTTTGTTGGTGTAGACTGCTTCTTCGATCTAAGGTATGATTCTTCAATGTAGATCTTGAACTTTCGCTTTGATACCCTTCGACTTGCTTTGATGCCTTTCTTAAAAACTCGATCCTTGAGTGTCTCTATGATTGCATGCTCTTTTCTTGACTTTGACATCTTACCTCTGATACCATGTTGAGAAATCTAGGGCATAAGCATTAGGTGATTTCTCTTAATTAGTAATTGCTTGTGAATGCTTTTTACTTCTTTAGATCGTGAATGCTTTTACTTTTTTAGATTAGTATCTTCTTCTTCTTAGATTATTAGTGTTCTTCTTCATCAAATAGTAACCAATGCAAGAACATAAATAGACAAGAGACACGGAATGTAAGCTATCAGCCAGGGCCAAAACCTGTCACTCTTTGAGAGGAAAACCCCCACAAATTCTTCTTATAGAGATTCCAATTGACGAATACCAAGACCAAGACCCTTGATCTATTAGCCACTCCAAGACCAAGACGCTAGTTCTCTTGACAATCTTCTTTTCTTCTCTTCCTCTGTACAATATAAAACTGGGTTAGAAGGTTCCAAAACACATGGATCAAGCCAAATTTAATCTTAGCCGTTGATTAGAAATGTAATCTCGGCTGTTGAAGGACCAACAGGAAAAGTATAGGAGGAGGCTTGAGGGTTAGTTGGAGAACACACCAGAGTGATCAGTCATTTGATTTTCTAGAGCGGGATTTGCGAAGAAAAGTTGAATCAGTGATCAGTTTGCAGCGAGGGGTAGTGAGTACTGGACAGAGAGGCAGAGATAGTGCCGAGAGACCAACGCAGAGGTATAGAGGCAAATGCAGAAGCCAGAGCAGGCCATGCAGAAGCTAGCTGAGACAGCGTAGAGGGCAGCAGGAGTGACACAGAAGGCCGTAGAGGCTACGCAGTGCCTTAGAGGGCTGACGCAAAGGGTTTTGAGGCCGACGTAGAGGCCAGGAGGGCTGACACAGTGCTTTAGTTGTGCTGGGGAGGGTTTCGTGGAGCAGATTTTCTGAATAGCTGCTTCCGAATAGAGAGGTATTATTGTCGGGTAATTTTCTTTGTCGAGTGAGCCAGGTAGGCACCCAATTGTACTCAAGGATATACTGCATAATAAATAACTCTCAGAATTGTTGCACCGATTCTCCCAAGTTGGGTTTTTTTGGGGACGAGTTGTCCAAAAATAACGGTATCACTTGTTTGTTTGCTATTTCTCTCAGCTGTTGATCTGTAGATGGTTGAGACTGCATTGTGTTTATTTCGATGTTTATATGTTTAAATAACTTGTTTGTAATTAACAAGTAGGAGAAATAAACCAGAAGAATACAGATGAAATTTCTAATAGTTAGACTTAGAAATTTCAACACTATGCTAAGGGCAATTTACTTCAATTCTTCTTATTAGCCCAATGTCAATTTCCAGTATAGCAATCACATTAACATGAAAGTAAAATGCTAATAGAACGTAAATGAAATCAACAGAAGACAAGCCAAGACAAGAGACACAAGATGTGGCGCTGGCCAAGGAAAAACCCCAATGCAATCAATTCTTCTATATTCTTCAATAATTCAACAGAGGGAGAGAGATAGTACAATATTACAAATTTGTGATTTACAACAACAATAATGAAACCCTTGAACAACAATAACAAGGTTGATCAATCAACTCCCAAATGTCCTCAAGACAACCTAGGAGGACTCGGTCTCCAACAACTGTAATAACAACCCAAAATAGTTAATGTAATAAGGTCAAAGCAACAGTCAATGCTACAAAGTACAACATACTGCAGCCAGCCCTAACTAGTCAACGCTGTCACAAATGTGCCCTCCAACAAGTCAACACAGACTTGTCTAGCAATATAGCTAGCCTAGGAGAGGCTACCCACACAAATCTGTAGTCAACGGAGCCTATACATTGGTCAACGCAGTCCTTAATCACCCAAACAAGGTTGCTGCACCTTCCTGCATCCTACAATTCTGCCCTAGTTGCGTCCTCTTTCCCACGTGAGCTCTGTGTCCTCTTTCCTTCGTATACCCAAGAGATAAGGAGAGAGAAGAGATGTGAGGATGAGATGAGTGAGCTAATGTCTCAAGGTCTCTTCTATTTATATGCCACATAGAGGTTGAGCTGGGGGCGTGCAACACAATTTTACTTGCTGGCCGACCTTGACAAATTTTCAAGAAATACAAATAAATTAATATCTCCATGAATACATGTCGGAATCTGATGATCATTAGATCAATCCTACACCTCTCGATGAGAGGAATCCAAGAAAAATATCAGCTACCACAAATAAGATGACCCACATGGAGTATGGCCCTAGTTGCCAATTTTAACACTCCCTCTCAACTAGGGAGAAATCCATCTGCTAATCCATCTGACTGCCATCAAATGCACCACCCTGCGTTGCTCGGCTCTGCTCTGCTCTGCTGAACTATGAAGAAGAAGAAATGATCGAGAATGTATCATACCATCCTCTACTAACCCGAAGTCAGTCCCAGATAAAAGAGAGTGTCCAATAGCACTCTTACTGACCTGAAGTCAGTCCCAATGAAGAGAGTGTGTCATAGCACTCTTACCGATCCGAAATCAGTTCCAAAAGAGAGTGAGTTATATCACTCTTACTGACTCGAAGTTAGTTCCAATTGATCCCAAATCAATTTCATCCTAGCATAGGGAGTACGGTAGATACACGATGCGTCCATCAATACTACTATCGTCCCTATCCTCATTTCCCTACTCATTGGCCAGATGAGAGGGGTACTTCCCAGGTGTTTCAGACTGCATGGGTAGGATGTCTCAACAGGAGAAGGATGAACCAATCATCCTGTGTACATGTTGCCACAGGGTATCACAGGGGAAGGCTAAATCGTTCACCCTTTACATAGCGCACCACTAGGGGAGGTTGAGTCACCCTATGGTCGCTCGTCGCCCCAAGAAGTACCCCAAGCCCCCCGGAGCTCCCAAAGCTCAATGTATGCATCATACAGCACCCTCGTAAGAGGGTCCCTCCACAACTCCTAGTCGTTCTCGAAAATTCAAGAATTTGACCTTTCCCAGGGGCTTCGTTAGAATGTCGGCGACCTGCTCATTTTTCCCAATATGATGGAGCCGTATTGCTCCTCGTTGTACCATATCTCGGATAAAGTGGTACCTGATATCAATGTGCTTGGAGCAATCATGAAATTTGGGATTCTCTGATAAACGAATCCCACTTTGGTTGTCGCAGAGGATCACGGTAGTATCCAACGTATGTCCAAACAGCTCACTGAAGAGCTTCGTCAACTAGACAGCGTCACAGGAGGCCATACTCGCAGCAATGTACTCTGCCTCAGCGATGCTCAAATCCACCGACTTCTGCTTCCTGCTCATCCAGGATATCGAGGTGGAACCCAGAGAGAAACAATACCCAAAAGTGTTCTTTTGGTCCACCACACTACCTGCCCAATCAACATTGAATATCCATGTAGCCTCACATCTCCAGTAGTGTATCTCAACCCATGAGTGATTGTGCCCGAAGATATCTCAGAAGATTCTTGACACCAATCCAATGTGAGTGATGAGGCTCAACCATATATTGGCTCAACGTGTGACTGCAAAACATATATCCGGACGAGAGTTCACCAAGAACATCAATGCTCCTATGAGTTGACGATACTCAGAAGCATTTCCCAAAACAGGTCCGGCAGCACTACCGCATAACTTCTTGAAGTTAAGCTCCATCAGGGTAGTCATAGGCTTGCAGTCCACCATACCAAATCTCTCCAATATCTTCACCACATATTTTCCTTGAGATAGAAAAATTTCTCCTGGTTTTTGCCAGACCTCCAGCCCTAGGAAATAGTGCATCAGTCCTAGGTCCTTCATCTCAAATTCGGAAGCCAACTCCCTCTTACGTTTGTGAATGAGAGGGTTTGCATCTGTCAGGAAGAGGTCGTCAACATACAACACCAGTATGAGAGGCTTGTCATCCTCAACCTTAAAGTAAAGGTTTGGATCGGCTTCACTCATAGTGAATCCCAGCTTCATCAAGTAGTTATCGATCCTCTCATACCAAGCTTGGGGTGCTTGCTTCAACCCATATAGGGGTTTCTTCAACCTGCATACGTGAGATTCTCGATTATGAATCTCAAACCCCTCGGGTTGTTCTAGATAGACTTCCTCTTTAATCGAACCATGCAAGAATGCGGTCTTGACATCCATCTGATGTAGGTTCCATCCTTGCGAAGCAGCAAGGGTTATGATCGAGCAGATGGTGGTGTATCGGGGAACAGGTGAAAATATCTCATCATAATCCACACCTTCCTTTTGAGAGAAGCCTCGAGCAACAAAGCGAGCCTTATACTTTTCAGCACTCCCATCAGCTCCATGCTTGATTTTGTAAAGCCACTTTGAGGTAACAATTGTTTTGTCCTGGGGCCTAGGGACCACATCCTAGACATCATTCTTCATGATGGACTCATATCCCTCATTCATAGCATCATTCCATACTTGATGCTTCACGACTTCTTCAAACGATGAAGGCTCATTTTGAATGATGGTGCTCGTAATGGTCAAGTATCCCTGATACTGGGTCGACTTCTTACTTTCACGGAAAGTCCCTCTGGGTGCAATATGTCCTTCGGCATCATCAAGTGTCCCCCTAAGCCATGAGGGCCTCTTCCTAGAAGAGGAAGGCTCTTGTGGAGGGGGATCAATAAGATCCATAGGTTCTTCCACATTGGATATCGTCTCATCTTCCTTCTCATCCGGCTTGCTAGTGTCAGCGTCTTTTTCTTTCCTTAGAATAGGAAGATTGTCAACCTTGCTAAGAGGCATATCTTCATCAAAGGTGACATCATGACTTATCTCGACTTCCCTTTGACCAACCACATAGATTCTATAGCCCTTAGAATTTTCGCTATAGCCCACGAAGATTCCCTTCTTTCTAGATGCACCCAATTTGTCTCTTTTCTCTTTCGGCACATGAAAATAGGACTTCCAAAAATTCTAAAATGAGAGACATCAAGTTTCTTACCAGTGAACATCTCTTTGGGGGCCTTGGAATCCAATGCTTGATGAGGGCATCGGTTTTGAACATATATAGCGGTATTTGCAGTTTCGGCCTATAGAAACTTCGGAAGCCTTTGATCATGGAGCATGGAATGAACAAATTCCATAATCGTACGATTCTTCCTTTCTTCCGCACCATTCCGCTCAAGAGTGTATGGTATCGTGGTCTCCCTCTTAATTCCAACTTCCTTGCAAAAGTCAAGGAACTCATCGGATTCATACTCGGTCCCATTATTAGTCCTTAAGATCTTGATCCTCTTCTCGGTTTGATTCTCGATCAAGGCTTTGAATTGACAAAACCAGGAGAACACTTCATCCTTGTTTTTCAAGAAGTATATCCAAGTCTTGCGCCAATAATCCTTTGTTAAAGTGAGATAATATAAATATCCTCCCAAAGAGTTCACTGGCATCATACTAGATATGTCGGAGTGAACCGACTGCAAATGTTGGAGGTCTTGCTATGGCTTGAGGGGAATGGTCCCCTTTTGAGCTTTCCTTTGGCACACCCCAGGCATACACCTTCTTGCTCTACTTTAAACTCGGGCATCCCTGTCACCATCTGTCTCACATTGGGTAAAGCTTTATAATGAAGGTGGGCAAACCTGCAGTGCCATAGTTCAGATTGTAGGGTTGTGTCACAAGACATGACTCCCAACGAACTTCCTCCAACTTAATATAAGGAGTCAACCCGAAACCCAAGAGTGGAAGCATCTTTAAAATTATTTTTCCACACACGTACCTTGCCATCGATGAAGGCCACCTTGTAGCCTTTGTCTTCCACTACCAAAATGGATACTGGGTTCTTCTTGAGATTAGGTACATATAAGACTTCTTGCAAATGAATTGTTTTACCCTGATTTAATTGAAGAATAACATTCCCTACACCCTTTACGGGATAGGTGTAGTTGTCTCCAAGAATAATCTCCATGTTGGTCTCCTCTATCAGATTAGAGAGAGCTTCCTTGTAACTAGTGAAATGCCTTGAGTCACCACTATTAATAAGCCAATTTCCCAATGAGTTCGGAGGAGAAGTAGTGGAGAGGGCCGATATCAGATAATACTCATCTTGCTTATTATTAACAACATTTGATTCATACCTGGAGTTCCTTGCTTTCTTGGAGGGTTGACCACTTCCTTGATTTCCGGCATTCCTATTTGCTTTGCCATTGAACCTGCCATTCCTTTGATTGTGGTTGGAGTTTCCCCAGGAGTGATTCTGATCATCGTCATGTGATGTGTCCTTTCTATTTGGACAATCCCTCGCATAGTGGCCAAATTTATTGCAAACAAAACATCTTCCTTTCCTTCCAACCTTTGGTGCGGGATTTCCTTTGAAATGACCTTTAGACCTAGAATTATTTCTCCTTTTGGGTTGAGAGGAGAAAGCAATGGGGTTGCCTTTACTTGAAGGCATTTCTTGCTCCACCATCCTTGCCTCTTCTTGAATGCATCTTGCCATCAATTCTTCAAATCTTGGAATTCGATCATTGTTGAGAAGAGTGGTTTTAAACACATACCATTCAGATGGGAGCCCTCCAAGGGCAGTGATGGTTAGTTCCCTGTTAGAAATGACTTCTCCAATTGATAGGAGATCATTCTTGATCTTAGTGATCCTTAAGAAGTAGGATTGAATATCTTCATCCTTACCCTTCTTAATATCCTTCAACTTATTTTTTGAGGAACAAAACTTGATTTGCATCACTAACTTTAAACAAGCTTACCAGTCTATTGTAGATCTCCTTGGAGGTGTTCAACTTGGAAATGTAAACCACCAGATGCTTGTCAATTGAGTCCCAGATGTTCTTCTTCGCTTTGACTTCACCCCTAGTGTATTTGTTCCTTGTAGCAGCCGGCGCATTTGATGGAGGCTTTGTAATTCTACCCGTCACATGATCCAACACTTCATGCTCTTCCAATGTCAGATCAAGAGACATCTTCCATTCGTGATAGTCAGACTTCTCACGGAGCTTGTCTTCGGCGGGGAAGTGTGATGAGGAACACATGAAGCCTTTTGACTTTTTTCCAACTGTCTTTAGTGATTGCTCTTGCTCTTGCTCTTGCTTGGGATTTGTCTTCACCTCAACTTTGAGATCATGTTAAATTATGGTATGTTCTTTGCTAAGAGCAGTTTACTTCAATTCTTCTTACTGGCCCAATGTCAATTTCCATTATAGCAATCACATTAACATGAAAGTAAAATGTTGATAGAACATAAATGAAATCAACAGAAGGCAGGCCAAGATAAGGGACACAAGATGTGGCCCTAGCCAGGGACAAACCCCAATGTCGGGAAACCCTTTGATCAATTCTTCTATATGCTTCAATAATTCAGCAGAGAGAGAGAGATAGTACAATATCACAAATCTGTGATTTACAACAGCAATAATGAAACCCTTGAACAACAATAAAAAGGGTGATCAATCAGCTCCCAAATGTCCTCAAGACAACCTAGGAGAACTCGGTCTCCAACAATAGTAATAACAACCCAAAACAATCAATGTAATAAGGTCAAAGCAACAATCAATGCTACAATATACTGTAGCCAGCCCTAACCAGTCAACGCTGTCACAAATGTGCCCTCCAACAAGTCAACGCAGACTTGTCCAACAATGCGGCTAGCCTAGGAGAGGCTGCCCACACAAATCCATAGTCAATGGAGCCTATACGCTGGTCAACGCAGTCCTTAATCACCCAAACAAGGTTGCTGCACCTTGATGCGTCCTCCTACAATGATGCCCTAGCTGTGTCCGCTTTCCTTCGTATACCCAAGAGACAAGGAGAGAGGAAAAAGTGAGGATGAGATGAGTGAGCTAATGTCTCAAGGTCTCTTCTATTTATATGCCACGTAGGGGTTGAGTTGGGGGCATGCAATAAAATTTTACTTGCTGGCCGACCTTGACAAATTGTCAAGAAATACAAATAAATTCATATCTCCATGAATACATATCGGAATCAGATGATCATTAGATCAATCCTACACCTCTCGACGAGAGGAATCCAAGAAAAATATCAGCTGCCATAAATAAGATGACCCACATGGAGTTTGGCCCTAGTTGCCAATTTTAACAACTAAAGCTTTGGTGAATAGCTTATTATAAACAAGTAAGAGAAATAAATCAATTATTGCAGCAATTTTTCACACCTCTTCCTTTCCTTGCTTTTCTTTTTGATCTAGAACTGCTCTCCTTGGCTCCTTCTAGAGAAACTCGGTCTCTATCCTTCACACTGCTCTTCCTCCTCTTCCTCTATAGAATCTCGGTTGCTAGGTCTTCATTGGTATCCTCTAGAGAAACTCAGTTTCTAGATCTCGACCTCCCAGAAGAATCCTTCTCCTTCGCTTGCCCAAAAGAAACTTTGGTGCTCTAGAAGAAATCTATCTTCGCAATGCCCAAAAGAAACCTTCTTCGCACTGCCCCAGAAGAAACCCTAATTTGCTGACCCAGAAGAATCTCTCCTTTGCTGTTGCAGAAGAGTCTCTCCTTTGCTAACCAGAAGAAACCCTTTCTTTGCCCTATTTCTTGACCCCTTCACACTTCTTGTTTTCCTTCTCCTTCACACTTCTGCTTGTCGAAGTTAGATCAAATTACTTGCTCATAATGGAGGACAGATGTGTCTATATATACACCTCATCACATGTCCTTTAGGCCGACATGATTACTAGAGGTAGGCCAACTTCTTCTAGAGAGTTCCTTCATCGTTGTAGGCCGACTTGAAGAGGATAGATGACAAGTTCTTGGAGGATACTTTACATAGACAAGATTGACCTTTTACAAACCGTAACATGACTTCATTACATAACAATGACTCTAACATTTTATGACTAGATGACAAATAAATCCTGAAGACTGTCAATGGGAGTCTTGACTCAAAAACAAAATCCCTTACTCATGAAACCCATGAAGCAAGTCAATACAATAATTTTATTTTTTCTTATTTACATCTCATTACATAAAATCATATTTACATGTCATTATGAAGCCTGAACCTAGTTACACTTTTCAACAGGTGGTCCCTAAATGGAAAACTAAGTTAAAGAATGTGAGGTTTCTAGGAGATGTTAGAGTGAAATGGATTACTTTTTTTGAGATTACAAGCAAATATAGTATGAGCAATATGAGCTAAATTCAACTTCAATAACCGTCAATACATGAGATAATAATAAGCATATGTAAAATCAGTGCCTTCAAAATATTGCTCAAAATGAATGATACTTGCTCAAAATAAAATAAGGTGCTTTAGATTGAAATACAAGTAATCCTAAAAATGAAACAAAAGAGATTAGCAAAATCAATGCAAGATATTAAAATGCTTTCAAGATATATGATCACTTATTAATCAAAAGCATACAAATAAAGAATATCTTGCAAAGGAAACCAATTAGATTTCTACTTGCATAATGAGATAATACTTGCCCAAAGTATCCAATTCAACACATATTCATAAATAACAAGTGTAATGATTATTTGTAAGCTAAACAATAAGATGAGCTAATATAAAATGCGCCTAACCTAAAATTGGATGCAATAATCTTGGTTACTTTTAATCTAAATGCCTAATCTAGTTGAGAGATCCTCTTTTTGAGCTCTTACCAAAGGTTAAAAATTGGGGTGATTTTAAGAAAGAGGGGCCGAGGACACGCTGGTGTCATTAACGATACCCTTCTCACGAGTCTTACTAGCCAGTGTGTGCCTTCGTTCCTACAAGGGGTAAACCACCTTCATAACTGCAGGGTTACACGCCTTTACCTTACTTCGTACCAATTGGAAGAACTTTCCAAGAAGTCCTTTCCTATGATTTCTATCAACCAAACTTATGCTTGGGGTTTGATTTGTTTAAAATGCAACTAAATTAGTATTCCTAATATGATATGCAAGTGCTATGTAAAACATAGAAATTGCTTCAATTAAATATGCTCCACAAGATCACTTGTATAGTTGCTCAAGTAAACACAAGATGCATAGGCTTCATGAACAATTAAAATTGTGAGTTGCTAAAGATAAATGATCAACCAATAGCAAACTAAAGCAAATGAAGCTTGAAATGTACGTGTTTGCAAAATGAGCAAATAAAACGAATGTAAAATTTTTTCAATGTAAATTGCAATGCTTTGAAAATGAATTGAGATAAAATTGCTGCCCATAATAGCTTTGCAAAAAATACTTTAAACTTGAGAAAAAAAGATTAGCTTGACATGAAAGTAAATAGTTGCTTTTGAAAATAAACTTGTCCAATACACAATGCTCCAATATTGTTAAAATTTGGAAACTAGGACCAAATTCTACTTTGGGAAGCTTCTTTGAAGAAGATAATTATTGCATTAAATTCCTCTTTTCGAGAGGATGAAAATCGACCTAAAGATCACCAAATTTGGATAAGCAAAAATATTTATTTGTTCAAAAGAAATTCTATAAGTCATATCCTTATCAAGGCGAGAAAAATTAAAAATTTGAAATTTTGAATTTGCCTCCAAGTGTCAAGGTCGGATTCACCTTCATAAGGACAAATCATCATGTCAAATTATATATAAAGGCATCCTCCATCCTCATGTCACATATCCAGAAAGATCTCCAATGTATATCATAGGTAGCTGTGCTCAAGGAGGACAAAGGTTAGTTCTATTTTGGGTTCATCTTATGCAGCTAGGCGGAGATGCTTCACTTAGGGTAGCCGCAAGAGAAGGGAAGATAAGGTGTGGGCAATTTATGGATTTTGGAGTGTTTTCTTGCTTCTTATAGGTCCTAGTTTGGAGCTGAGGCTGCCACCTTGCATAAGGGTTGATCTAATTATAGTTTGGGCATGATCCCCATGGTGAATCTCTCTTAGAAGCTGGCCACAATAGCTCGAGTCACCTTCAGTAAGGCCATTGACCTTGAACACCCTATTCTAAAGACCCAAACGCTATAGCTAGGATATCACATCTGGAATGCATGATCTGAAGGTTGTGTGGTTCGTATTTGCAGCTTAGATGAAGGTTAATGGGCAATGCATAGTTGGAAGGTCTGGTTGATGGAAGCCACAGTCAATAGAAGGGTGCTGTAGCAGACTACACTGTGCCCTAACCTGTGATCTGAATTACAGTGATGAAGCATGCAGAGGGTGTCAGAATTACAGTTTCAAGCCTTTCTTTTGTGTAAGGGTCGTGAATTGGCAAGTCATTCCGACTTTAAATTATTGTACTCTCTCTGCTGAACATTTGAGATTGGTAATAAGAAGAATTGTTCAAGGGTTTTCCCCATCTTGAGCCATATCCTTATGTTCTCCTGTCTTGGCTTGTCTTCTGTATTTATGTTGAATGTTCTTTTATCAGTTACTGTAATAAGTTAATGATTAATGTGATTGATTATGGATTAATGGAGTTAATTATGGGCTAATAAAACAACTATCCTAAGCAAAGAACATGTTAACTAAAAATTAACATGGTATTAGAGCTCAGGTGAGGACAAGCCCAAGTTGGAGTGAAAGAGAAATCAATCACCAAGGGAAGTTCATTGACAAATTATCATGATTTTTGCAATGCCATATGGGAAATTTCTAAAGTCTCATGTTTCTGGGCAAGGAGACTGAAGTTGAAGATTTGGGAACAAGTTTCTTTTAATTTATTTCCTTATGGGTTCTCGTTGGACATTTATTGCCCTTTACAGGTGACATAATTTTTTTTTTTTTTTTTTGTTGGTTTATTTATTTGTGAATACTCCTAGTTATACCTGGCTGGTCATGATCTTTAATAATTCTTTATCAAAAGCTAAAGTTCTGAGCAGAAAGGAGTATTTCTGGGTTACGGTTAACGTTAATGGGTACTCACACATATCTAGAGTTATTGTTTTTTGTGTTATGGCTCGACCCTTTTGTTAGGGCACATTTCTGCGCATAAATTAAGCAAGTTTGACCTTATCTAAGGCATGTTTTAAGTTACAGTTAACATGACTCCATTTGTGGATGAAACCATGTAGCTCTATGGTGATTAAAGGATGAAACTCCCTTCTACCTAAGGTTCAGACCTTCTTATGATTTTTTCAATACCTGCGGCTTGGGATTCTGAGCATTCCGTACACATCCAAGACTCCATTGGACAGTTCAAAAATTTTCTTGTTACAGACCTTCACAGGGGAACTTCAACTGGTCAACAAATCTTTGGATGACTTTCTCAGGACAAAGCTTTAAGTGTCAAACCGTTAGATGCCTTACATCAGAATTTCAGATCTCTTGTAGAATGATATTCACTGAAACTTGGTTGATTGTCCTTAGAATAGAACTACGATCCTTCTTTATAACAGAACTTGGATGCCTTATTTAAACAGAACTTTCGATGCCTTGGATGCCTTCTTTAAACAAAACTTTCGATGCCTTGGCTTGACGTGATAGTAATACGAGTTTCTAAGTGATGTGTCCAAGGCAAGGGACTGCTCTGTAATGACTCAAGTCTCCTGTCATTATCCGAAGAACAAAGTTCATAGGTTCTAAGATACTATTAAAAGGTATACTTCATGTTGCCAGATGTTATAGTGAGTATGCTGCTGTGAGATCCAAGTTGTTCTAAGGTGACAAATGCTACAATTGCTTGATCCGCGCGTTACACAGTTTATATGATCCAGTGTCAAAGTTTTGTTATATGAAGTGCTCAAATTGCATAGAGTATATAGCATGTACAACATAATATGTATGTGATGCAAGTGGTATGCATTTAATCCAAGCCATCTCCTAAGGTACGACAGTATATGATGTGAAGTATGCTTGAGTATGTTGTAGCATTATCCAAAGTTGTTATTGTATGGTTGATTTATATAACTATTGATGAGAATTTTTGTACACCCTTATAGTATGTATGCCATTAACAATGACATATTACATGGAAGTCTTTTAGTATGGTAGAAAAAATAGTTCCCAGTGGGACAATAGTTTACGCAATGCTTCCGCAGCAATTCTAGCCATAGATCAAGATGACTAGAGACTCAAATGACTCTCTAATTTATAGATAAATCCTCCAAACGGAAAAATAACGACTAGTTTCTTTGATCCTTGCCAAAATAATCTTGGTCGTCGATAAATTCTTCAAAATCTTTTAATTTTGACGCTTGATTTCTTATTTTTGATGAATTTTCGAATTTATCATTTAATTCCATTTTAATTAGCTCAAAATTAATTATTTAGAGCTAATTTCTTCAAAAAATTGGCTTTGACTTAACCGCCAAGGGCCAAGGGTCCAAATTTTCTTGAAAAAGTCAATATTCCTTTGGTGGAGGACCTTTAAAAATTGATTTTTTTATGACCCACGAATTTTTCCATTTGAATAATTTATTTTCCTAGAGAATTTAATTTTGGCTCTAATTAATTAATTTTCTGGCTTAGGATTTAATTTTATTTTTCTAGAAAAATTAATTAATTTACACACGAGGGGATTAATTATTTTTCCAACTGTCTAATACATATGATTTTTTGATTTAAAAAATCAAAGAGGGAATACACATTTGTCTTAGACCCTCAAGGTTCATAACCCATCCGTGACTCAATATGATCTAGTAAACGAAGTGATTTGTAATAAAATCATTTAGCCAATTAGCTTAAATTATTCCCAAACCACTTTTACATCAGATTCAACTAAAACACTAGGATTCACCTAATGATTTGACAATAAATTTCACCCTAGCTTTGGGGGGTTTAAGCTAGAGTGAAAAAATTCTTCTGAGTAGTCATGTCGAAAAACACAAGTAATTGGTGAGGTTAAAACACCTCCAAGGATGGAATTCGTCATCAAATTATAGGCTTACCTAAGTTGTTACATAAACTCATGGTTTTACTAAGGTCATTTACAATATATAACTTGCCGAATGAGATGACTATGATACACAGACTGTTGATATGTGATCCGAACCTTGTTGAAAAAATTAGTACTTCCGCGTCCTTGAAACTTTGACCAATTGAGTGCAACATATGGGACACGTTGCTTCCAAAAAGTAACGTGAGAATCCCAGAATCCTGCATCCAAGGAAACACAAGTCCATCAAATAGATATCCATTCAACATTGAAATCATCATGCATATATAGAAAATACCACTGGAATAGAAAATCTCTCCTAACAAACTGAAATATAAAAAACATAATATAAATGCGTGAAATAAACTAGCTAATGACATAACTGAAAGAGAGTAGGGTTATAGATACTATACAAAACGATGCCCATGACATCAGGTATCATCAATGAGGAACAATCTCGGGCATCTGTTTGTTGATTGGTAGATCACTCGGCTGCTTTTCAGATGTCCCTTGTTGAATTTTGACCCTCTTAGGCTGGTGTGACTGCTCATCATTGTGCTGCATATCTCTGTCAATTTGAAATATTTTTCTTTTTTTGATTGGTGGAGGGGATGGGTTGTGGAAAAAGTGACATATTTCTGATTCAAAGTGAGGCAAATGCTCTTGTGGTACACCCTGTTCACCATTTTCCAACTTCTTTGGAACTTCCACATGATATCTTCTTTCTACTTCTCTGTATAACCTGACCATTCCATCTACTGTTGCTGGAATAGTGGCATAAGACAAATCCATCTGAATGCATCCACCTAAATTAGTTGCAAATCGCCAGGAGAAAAGCATCCTCCATACATCTGGCACATCAATGACCACAATATCCATGGTGATGATCTTGTATGGATAATTTGCTAAGGCAACCTGTAAACCTTTAACCACACCAAGGGCTTCAACCTTTCTAGAGTCCATTGAACAAATGTTATGATATGGTCTAGAAATTCTTAAGTTTAATTGCTCCATGACCTTCTTGGTCATAACATTCTTAGATGCACCAGAATCCAACATGCAGTTGTGAAGTAATCTATCATTTATGTCCAAAGTAAGAAAGAACGGTTCATGATTTTCATTAGTCATATAACGATTGATATCCTTTAATTTGATTTCTTTGTCCTGATGATTAATTCCGTTATCTTCTTTTTGAAGCATACCCAAAGCCCTGAAAAAAGATGCCCTTTGAGATGGAATCTTTAGAAGTTCAAGTACAAGGACAAACATCTTAATATTATTTATCCATTCGGCCCAATCCATGTTCAAACCAAATTTGTATCTTTTGACGGGAACCTGCTTGTTCGGACTTTGACAGTTGCCCTTCCTTTGATATGTGTAACCCTTACTTTTTGCAAGTTCGAGAACTTGTTCTTGAGTTGGTTTATCACCACATGCTTGTGTAATGGGGTCCTTTTCTTCATCGAAGGTGTTTATTGCAAAGGTTGAAGAAATCATATTAGTGCATGGGCTTTTACTTGATTCGCCTTGACTTGCGTTATTACTTTGTTGATATATACTTTCTTCTAAGATTCTCCTAGCCAAGCACATGTACTTTCTTCATGAAAACTATGACAAGGTTTGCAGAAAGGGACATATTCATCAACTACATTAACAGACTCAAGCGGTGTAGGAGGCCTTTGATTATTTGCGGTATTCCTTTTTGGCCACTGGTTGTTATTGTTCCCTTTGTTGTTGTTATTGTTTCTGGGAGGCATACTCTGTGTTTGCATCTTGGCATTTCTTTCCATTTGTATTAACTGATTCTGCATGTCACTTATCTGTTTGCCGTGTTTAATTTCCATATCCTTAACCAATTTGGTTAATTCTTTGACTGTATCTGATTTTTCTTTGATTTTGACCAGAGTTCTTTCGTAACCAGGGATCTCAGATTTACCTGAAGCCTTTTTATCTTTTTCTAACTCTTCAATTGTGTTTTGGGCAACAACTAAAGTGGTAGGGTAAGCCCTCCTTATCTCATGTTGATGAGAGGGCTAAGGGGGGAAGGCTGAGTGGAAGTGGGGAGGCTGAGAAGGCTAGAAGAGTTAGATGTTGGGGAAAGAGGCTGAGAGGAGGAGGGGCTAACGCCTAGCCTAGGAAGGTCGAAAATCAAGACGCAGAGTGTAGAATGGTTGATGCTAGGGCTAAGGAGGGCAGAATCAGGCTAGAACCTCTTAAAATTTTGAAGTCCTTGCTCTGAAATTTTTGTATGCTTCAACTCTTTGATTTTCTAAAAATTCTTCTGTGGGAACCATGCAAAAAATTTCTCAAAGGCTAGATCTTACCCTCAAGGGCCTAAATCTAACTCTTCTTCCACTTAACTCTTTGATCTAACGTGCAAAAATGAAAATAGAAACAATCAAACTCCAAATATATACAAAATAAATCTAAAACTCCAACCCAAGTTAGAAAAATAAATTACAATTACAATTTACAATTTCATTTACGAAATATACATGGGTTTTTAAATGGATTTTGAGAAAATAAATTTTCAATATTTTTTACTTGAAAGAATGTAAAACACTTTAGAAAAACTAATGATTCACTATAGCCGAAGTGAAGATTAAATCCACCATATAAAAACTAGAGATCCAAGCAAAGTAACCCTTTCCCATAGTCTGTGAATTTGGAGACCAAGGATCGAGTACTTGCAGACACTATGTATTATCTCAAAATAATAATCACAAAGCACCACATAGGAAGCTCGTAGTCAATACATGCCACAGATGAATGAAACAAGAACACCTCGAGTTGCACCCCAAAGTCTTTTATTATGGTAAAAAAATTTAGTTCCCAGTGGGACAATAGTTTACACAATGTTTCAGGCTTCAGCAACAATTCTAGCCAGAAATCAAGATGACTAGAGACTCAAATGACTCTCTCATTTATAGATAAGTCCTCCAAATGGAAAAATAATGGCTAGTTTCTTTAATTCTTGTCAAAATAATGTTGGCCGTTGATTAATACTTCAAAATCTTTTAATCTTGACCTTTCATTTATTATTTTTGAGGAATTTTCGAATTTATCATTTAATTCCATTTTAATTAGCTCAAAAATAATTATTTAGAGCGAATTTCCTAAAAAAATTGAATTTGATTTAACCACCAAGGTTCAATGGTCCAAATTTTCTTTAAAAAGTCAAAATTCCCTTGGTGGAGGACATTTAAATATTGATTCTTTTAAGACCCACGAATTTTTCCATTTGGAGAGAATTTATTTTCCTAGAGAATTTAATTTTGATTCTAATTAATTAATTGTTTGGCTTGGGATTTAATTTTATTTTGCCAGAAAAATTAATTAATTTACACATGAGGGGATTAATTATTTTTCCAACTCTCTAATACATATGATCTTTTTATTTAAGGACTCAAAGAGGGAATACACATTTGTCTTAGACCTTCAAGACACATAACTCATCTGCGACTCAATATGATCTAATAAACCAAGTGATTTGTAATAAAATAATTTAGCCAATTACCTTAAATTATTCCCAAACCACTTTTATATCAGACTCGACTAAAACACTATGACTCACCTAATAATTTGACAATAAATTTCACCCTACGTTTGGGGATTTAAGATGGAGGGAAAAAACTCTTTTGATTAGCTGTGTCGAAAAAAAAAGGTAATTATTGAGGTTAAAAAACCTCCTAGGATGGAATTCGTGATCAAATTATAGGCTTACCTAAGTTGTTACATAGACTCATGGTTTTACTAAGATCATTTACAATATATAACTTGCAGAATGGGATGATTATGGCACATAGACTGCTGATATGTGATCCGATCCTTGTTGAAAAAATTGGTACTTCGGCTTCCTTGGAACTTTGACAATTTGAGTGCAACATCGCCAACGCCACATTTTTTGGTCCTATCTCTCATCATTTTTCGTCTTCTCATCACCTTATCATTTTTCCTTTTATTATCTTCTCTTCTTGTTCATTTTCATGTTTAGCACCTAGACATTTAGGTTGGTTACCGGTTTGGGTGGCGACTCCACTTATTCATCTATTCACTAGAATGTACTCTAGAAGGAATCTTGGTAGCCTGGTTAACCCCGCTCCCGATCTTGAAAGGGTTCTAAGAGCTCGATTAAACAAGTTACACTCTAGAGATCGTTTAAATTTTCTCAGATAGGAAGCTCTCCTTGATCTCCATTTGCTTTTCATCGATCCTCCAAATCAAAACATCATGGGTGACTACTATGGTCCTTGCAATTTCACCAACATCCACGAGTATCCACACGACTTGCCAAATGGTTCAACTATGAATAGATTGCCAATCTTTGAGGGGAATAATGCTATCAATGCTGAAGAGCATATAAAGAAGTTTAGTTCATTTCTCCATAGATATGCTCATTCTACATACTATAATCATGAAGATGTCAAGATGAAGTTGTTTGTATTATCATGGGAATGTAGTGCAATTGACTAGTTTCATGACAAGGCTAATAATGCTTTTGATTCTCTAAGGACCCTCCTTGATGCTTTTCAAGACAAATACAAGGATAAGACGGAAGGGAAATACTTGGGGAAAGAATTCAATACCATCAAGAAGAAAGAAAATGAAACAGTGGTAGAATTTAACCAGAGGTTCAACAAATTACTAAGGGACATGACTCAAGATTACCAGCCACCTGACAAAACTCTATTGGAAACATATCTTGAGGCTTACCATGTAGAAGTCCAATATGAGATAAGGCGGGTTCACCCTACCACTTTAGCTGCTGCCAAAACACAACTGAAGAGTTAGAAAAAGATAGAAAGGCTATAGGTAAATCTGAGATCCCTAGTTATGAAAGAACTCCTGTCAAAATTGAAGAAAAATTAGATACAGTCAAAGAATTAACCAAACTAGTCAGGGATATGGAAATTAAACACGCCAAATAGATAAGTGACATGCATAATCAATCAATACAAATGGAAAGGAATGCCAGGGTGCAAACACAGAGTATGTCTCCCCAAAACAATAACAACAATAGAGGGAACAATAACAACCAGTCGCCAAAAAGGAATTCTGCAAATGATCAAAGGCTTCACATTTGGGAAACCGCAAATGCTGTTGAGCTTAGTATCTAGTTATAGTGTCAGTTGTTATAGAATAATTTATCCCGGTTAAATTCCATTTATATTATGTTTTTAATATTTCAGTTTTTTAGGATAGATTTTCTATTCTAGCGGTATTTCCCTTTGCTTGCTGATGTCACTGCCCAGGTTTACATAGAAATTTGTGCACCACACAGTCATAGCTTGAGATTTGCCTCAAATTCTCTGCATAAAACCCACTGACAGTGCCTCAAGTTTTGTGTCACACACAACATAAATCTTCCTTGAAATTTCGTGTCTCAACTCTAAGAGAAACAGCCTCAAAAATCATGTTGAAGGAGCCTCAAAATTTGCGGTGACAGTCACAAATTTGAGCAGGGATTGTCCTTGGAATTCACACCAGAATTATAGTCTAGTACTGTGTGCTATGCCAGCTGAAGATGTCCTAGAATTTCAGTCCAGACAGACTCCTCAAGCTGCCTCGAAATTTGTGAACATAGTCCAATTTCTTTGCCTAGAAACTCAAGTTGTCTAGGAATTAGTGCCAACTGATTTCCTTGGGATTCAACCTTCTTGCTCCTCCTCTTCTCAAATTCTCATGAGAATAATGAATGAGTGCCTCTCATTCTTTTTCCCTTTTTGTCTTTTCAAAAGATGAGAACCCTAATCCTTGAAATCTAATGGCTGAGATTAAATCTTAGCCCATTAGATCAAGAGTGGGGATCTTTCCCTCACTTGACTCCCTATCTCATGTGGTCCCCCTCAATTAATGAGCCTCCTAGTCACTTTTTAATATATTCGTATGGAATAGATAAACCTGTTCACTGAATTTGCCAATCGAACAGATTTTGCCAGGTAATTATTTCCTTAAGAAGCAATTAAATCCTCCTATAAGGCTGGTGAACAAGAGAAGGTCATGACGGCATCCAACAACCTGGAAGCTGAAGCATATGAAAGATTTGTTCACCTCAAACAAAAAAGATCGGTAAGCGAATACATCCATGAGTGGGAAGTATCAGCTATAAGGCAAAGGGGATTTTCAGACGAAGAACTGCTAAAAATGTATCGATGTGGCCTTAAGGAATATGGAAGAATTAAAACTATATAAACCCCAAACCATAGAAGAAGCTAGATATGCAACAATAATTATTGAGCGAAAATATAAGCTACATAAAATGCCGTATGCCAGTAATGAAAAATCAAACAACTACTCAAAAGGGAAGTCAAGTAAGTCGTCTTAAAAAAACACTGGTAAGTACTTTCCACCACCATTGCGCGATGGAGGAAAATAACAGTTGAATTTCAAAAGAAAAATGGATGGAAAATGTTGGACATGTGGAGATAAATATTCCCTAGCGCACAGGTGCACTACGCAAAAAATTTACAACTGTGAAGCAGAACAAGAAGAAGAATCTGTTCGAATGGCAAATTCAGTGAACAAGTGTAACTGTTCCATACAAAAACATTAAAAAGTGACTAGGAGGCTCATTAATTGAGGGGGACCACATGAGATAAGGGGTCAAGTGAGGGAATGATCTCCACTCTTGATCTAATGAGCTAAGATTTAATCTTAGCCATTACATCTCAAGGATTAGGGTTCTCATCTTTTGAAAAGACAAAAAGGGAAAAAAGGAAGAGAGGCTCTCATTCATTATTCTCATGAGCATTTGAGTAGAGGAGAGCTTGAAGGAGGAGGAGAAAGACACTGCTACAACCATTAATTTGCAGAAGGGAGCTACAACATTTAGGAAGGTTGAATCCTAAGGAAATCTGCTGGCACAAATTCCTATACAGCTAGAGTTTCTAGGCAGAGAAATTGGACTGTGTGCACAAATTTTGAGGCAGCTTGAGAAGCCTGTTTGACCAGAAATTCAAGGACATCTTCAGCTGGCATAGCACACAGAACTAGGCTATAATTCTGGCATGCATTCCAAGGACAGTCCCTGATAAAATTTCTGTGACTGTCAGCGCAATTTTCGAGGCTCCTTCAACGTGATTTTTGAGGCAGTTTTGCCCAAAGTTGAGGCACAAAATTTCAGGGAATATTTCTGCTCTGTGGCACAAAATTCGAGGCATTGTCAGTGGGTTTTATGCACAGAATTTGAGGCAAATCTCAAGCTGAGTTATACGACTGTTTGGTGCACAAATTTCTAGGTAAACCTGGGCAGTGACATCAGCAAGAAAAGGAAGATAAGTTTGTTTTATTTCTGCCAGGTAATTATTTCCTTAAGAAGCAACTAAATACTCCTAGAAGATTGGTTTTCCCCTTGTGGGTTTTTCCAGGGCCATTTAAGTGTTTCTTTTATTGTGTGTGGTTGCATTTAATTTCCTCATATCAACTGATAATGTAATTCAGTAGAGTAGTCTCTTATGTTTTGAGTTAAGTGCAAGTTAACATTTATATCAACTCATGTTGTGTTGGGTTTGAGATTTAAACCTCATGCAAAAACTTGAAATTGGTTTGGGGCTACAACTTACAAAATTTTTACACCTCCAAGGAGTGATTAGTGTTCAAGAGAGAAAAATTGTACCGATATCTAGAAGGGCTCCTAGTTCAGAGGGAGCAGGCAGACCAACCAGTTGGAAGCAGTGAAACATGAATCTCTGATCACTCATGATTAATCTCTAGTCAAACTCTACTCGTCCCTCAAACGATCCAATTCAACTTTGGGCTAGTCAAACTCACATTGACCAAGTTTGACTCGTGGTCAACGCGAGTTTGACTTGCAACTTACCGATAAATGGCGATTTAGGTGACTAAGGTGAGTTTTAGCCCTCGACTCGACGAGTATGGCTTTTAACTTTGAGGGTTGCTGCATTGTTCGCCACATGGTTTAGTTAGGTTAAAAATTAAATGTCGATCCGTAACTCACTTCTCACTACTCAGGCCTGCAACTCATACGCCGAGAAGGTAATAGAGGCATGGTTTCAGTTTCAGTTTACTCCACGTAATAAAGGCATAGTTTGCAGTGTGCTCTGTCAGATATTTCAATAGCAAACCATTATTGTATCATTTCAGCAGCAATCAAGATATTTCAGTTACTGCTATTTTATTGATTAGTATGCAGTATTTTATAAACTTTTAGAAGTAGATGCTTTTGGTTCTATGTAGTCACTGGTTAGGAGTCAAGACTCAATAATTCAGATCATGTTTGGACTCATAACATATATGAGATACTTATTCATTCATGATATTTTGGACATCTATTGATATTATGCATTGTTTGGACATGGCTTTATTGAATATCAATGAAAAATGTGTTTTCTAATTCAATATACGTGTATATCTTTATTTATTGAATTCACTGATTTTTCTCGATCCAATTAAAATTCTTCGCTCTTTTGCCTCACCGATTTATTGCCAATTCCTAGTCTGGTGACATTGGTTTGAAGAATGTCATTATACCGAGATTTGTGGAAAGTCAATGATGACTTCAAGATGAATTCACAAGATCAAGCATTTGTTGGTAACATAGAAAAGTATAAAACGAAGATTCTCCCATGAAGAGGGAGAGGACTATGAGGAGACATTTGCTCCAGTTATTAGGACTCACGTGTCAGAGTGAGTAGTAAGGCTCCAATGTATTTCTATGGTTGAGCAGGTTGCTAACATTCTTAGAATGGAGTTTTTATACTTCATTGACAAGCTTGGAATTGTTAAAAAGGGAATATTTATGTTTTAGCATCAAGGGATGGATAATCTCCCTTAGGTCATGGGTATTGATCAGGAAACCATGTAATATGGTTGGGGAGATTGGCCTAGTTAGCATCGAGGCCTCCGAGTGCTCCCTCGGTCAGTCAGTTCTAACCATTTTATCATGGGGTTTGGCTAGTGGGTTGAATGAGTGCCTTACAGCATCGGGCAAGTAATTTTACCATCCGATGACGTGTGACAACATGTGGGAATGGTAAATGGGCCTCGAGTTTCACCTTGGGTCAGGTGGGTTGCCTGAAAAGACTCTAAGTGACGACTTTGGTAGATTGATGAGCCAAGGGTTTCACCATGGGTTAGGTGGGGTACTTGACATGACTCCAAGTGATGACTTGGTAGATTGGTGACCCTAGGACTAGTGGGTGACTAGTTCCTCTATTTGATGTTGATGCGGGGATGCTTTCACCTTGGGTCAGGAGGGGTACGTGACATGACTCCAAGTGCTGACTTGGTAGATTGGTGACCCTAGGACTAGCGGGTGACTAGTTCCTCTATTTGATGTTGATGCAGGATGATGCTTTCCACATATGGTGGATGGATTCATCGACATAGCTGAGCCCAGTCAACCTTTTCTTAGATAGAGAAATTTTCAACAAGAGAACATCTGAAGAAGTCAAAGAGAATACTTCCTTGGCTAAGAGAGGGTGTTGAATTTTGGTAGCTATAGTTGGTATTTGTAAATTAGATTTGCCCACAAAATAAAAGAAAATGAAAAACAAAAAATTGGTTTCAAGTCGGCTTCAAATAAAAGAAGAAAAATTTAAATTTTTGAATTTTGAAATTGCCTCCAAAAGTCAAGTCGGCCCCAAAAGTATAGGTCGGCTTAGCCCAACAGTCACACCTTTTGGGGCATCCTTAAGAGACTATAAATTTGCATTCGACCTCTCCATTTAGGCAACCAAATTTGGATCACTTCTTAATCTTCTGTTGACATGTGGGAGTTCTTTGAGGCGACAAACTAAAGTTCAAACTAAAGTTCTGGGCAGAAGATCGAAATTGCAGGAGGCTGAAATTCAGGAGGACAAATTTATCTATGTTTGACCAGGTTTGACCTTGGTTTGGTTACTGGTCAGTTGACTTTATTTGACTGGGAAATTCAGAGTGTGTCTCTTGTTGAATTGGACTATTTCTCTAATAAAAGGTTGCTAGGGTTTTCCCAAGATAAATTGTGTCTCTTCTGTTTGGCTCTCTTCATGTTTCTACTGTCATTATTGTTTTTACTGTTGAATATTTTCTATGTATAATTACTTAATGATGAATATGACACAAGATAAATTAATGGATAAATCATTGAAAGTAATTATCAGTGTAGAAAATTTTGAAAAATCAACGACATATATATTCTTTTTAGACATAATGAGAAGTTAGAATTTGAATTTTCCAATATCATGCATCAGTTTTAATAGTATGGAGTCTGGATATATTCATGGTCAAAGGGGATCAATCTCTGTGTTGGATTGAGGTGTAAATTAACCAAAAAACTGCACATATGTAAAATATGGAACAAAATAGTAATAATGGATTAAATATTAAGAAATGAAATTTTTATAAATGTCATTATGAAACATTGATGTGAAAATTTCTGAATCTAACACATCAGAAACCCCTACTGCAATTTCTGGTTTACTATTTCCTACTTGTTCTTTACATTAACAAGTTATTTAATTGCATAAACATCGAAGTAAACACAAGTGCAACCTTCATAGATATACAGGTCGTGCACTTAAGTAAACAGACACAATAATGCAAGGGACACCATTATTTTTGGCCAATCTTCCCTGGAAAAATCCAATGCGGGAAAACCGGTGCAACATATAGAGGGTTTGTATTATTAAGCAGATTCGTGAATACAACTAGGGTGCCAGAAATGGCTCACCCTTCAGAGAATATCCTTGGCAAAAGTACCTCTCTCCGGAGAGATATTCCGGCAAATCAGCAACCAGATGATCAACCCCACAGTGACTCTGACTGTTCCTTGTGCTAGACAGCGAAATCTGCTCCAAGCTCTACTTTGGAACTGCGTCACCCTCTCTGGAATTGCGTCACCCTCTTTCGGCTCTGTGTCAGCTGATTTGCTCCCAGTCTGCTCCACAAAATCTCCCAGTGCTGCCTCTGAAGCCCTCTATGATTTCTGCGTTAGACTCTGCGTCCTTTGTGTCATCCTGTACGACTTCTACGTCAGCCTTTGCATCCTCTGCGTCAGCCTCTACGACTTCTGCATCAACCTCTAATGCCCTCTGCGTTGGCTCCTACGGCCTCTATGTCAGCCCTCCTAGGCCTGCGTTGTCTCTCCTGACACTTCGCTGCCTCTCTGGGATGTATTCTTCAGCCTCTTGCTGAGCTCCCCCTCACTGCAATTGATCACTTGCTCGATTTCCTCAGCAAACCTCGCCCCATAAAATCGAACTGACTGATCTCTCTTGGTGCATCTCCAACTGACCCTCAAGCCTCCTCTTATACTTTTCCTGCTGACGATTCAACGACCGAGATTAAGTCCTTAATCAATGGCTAAGATTAGAACTGGCTTGATCTTCATCACTTAGAACTTTCTCACCCATTTTATATTAATACACATTAATATTTTTATTTTTCGAAGTTTAGACTTAGGAACCCATTAAAAATATTAATCATTTTAATATCTCTTCATCCGGGTGGAATTTCTCCAAACGATTTCTGAGTCTTGGAGATTTCATGCGCCTTAGCCTCTCCACCAAATTTCTTGGCTAGAGCACATCCGATGCTACCAAAAATCAACAATTGATGCCTTCAGCATTATATTTAGGAACCCATTAAAAATATTAATAATTTTAATATCTCTTCATCCGGGTGGAATTTTTCCAAACGATTTCTGGGTCTTGGAGATTTCATGCACCTTAGCCTCTCGACCAAATTTCTTGGCTAGAGCACATCTGATGCTACCAAAAATCAACAATTGATGCCTTAAGCATTATATTATTTAATTATGTCAATTTTATAGTTGAGCTTTAAAGCATTAAATTCGTGCATATCTTTTCTGAAAATTTTAAAAGAAGTTAAATCTAAATGTCGGATATACATCTCTTCAGATGTACTGAAAAGTTAGTATTTTTCAATATATGACGTGTCAATTCTTATGGTATGGACATATTCATGGTTCAAAGCTTCTCATTGTCTATGCTTTGACATTAATTTGCATCAATGAAGCTGTCAAGTGCTATATTAGCTTAAGATCATATATATTTGTCATTCATTGTTCTCTTACTGTATCTCCTAATTCTGTTTATTCCTTTAGGCCATTGGATGGTGTTGTTACCTTCCATGCATTTTATTTGTGCTAACAAAAAACTAACTTAACTGTAATCATTTATATGGGCAGAACCTATTGGAGGCGAGATAACCATAATGTCTGAATCTGAACTTATTGAGAAGGGCCCTCAGACAGCTGCAGACAGGCGTTTGGCCGATCAGCTATCAAAGGCCGGGGAATGCATTGAGCATAAGGCAGGAAAACCCATGTCAGGAAGTCAAAGATGCTTCTACACAATGATTCCCCATTCTGTAAAGCATAGAGGGATGACTGCAGCAGAGCTTACTGCTGCAAATCTTGATAAAGTAATATACTGATTGAGAAGATATTGTTCATTTACTGTAACTCTTACTATTGTTCATTTACTGTAACTTTTACTACTTAGCGATACATTGAATACATAATTATAATTAACTCTTTGAATGAGTCAAAAAGAAATGAGCATTTTAGATGTTAAAATCTTAAGTTTGGATCAACATGTCAGCTTTCAAATAAATTTTGCATTATGATTTCCCTAACCTTTCAGAGTTAAAACTTCTGAGCAGCATAGGCTGATAAACAAAAGTTACTAACCATTTTAGTTTACTTTAATAATGAATGACTTGCATAAATATTTTAGCATAAGAGAAAGATGTGGTCTGTTTTCTGCAGTTCACATTTGGGAAACCGCAAATGCTGTTGAGCTTAGTATCCAGTTATAGTGTCAGTTGTTATAGAATAATTTATCCTGGTTAAATTCCATAGAGATAGTATGACATCCTGTAACAAGCTGCTACTTCCTGGATCTGGACAAAGTTAAGTCCAACTACCAGGTACAAATTCTAGGGTAACTGAGAAGCTCCACCCATTGTCACCTCAGTGGACACTTCCCACTTAAGGAATATTAGAATAATACTATTTTAGTTTAATGCTCATTCTTTTAGCTGTTGCTAATTTTATTCTTTTAGCAGTTTCTTAGATGAAACTGATTCTTTACATAGAAACTTGATGTTTCTATCTTTGTAAATATCTCTGTATTATTATTGAGTATTGTTGCTCAATCAATTCATTGAATTCACTTGGAAATCCATATGCGTGTTTCGCACTGTTTTATGGTATCAGAGCCTTTTCTCTTGAGTTATTTCTGTTATTCCTTTCTAAGGTCGAGTCCTCTGTAAGCCAGATAGCCTTCACTGAGTCTCAGCTTTGGCTTTGCTCACTGTGATAAAAGCTTACAGTCGTCTATCTCGATACAGAAGTGGATCGTTCGAAATAACTTTTCAGATGTTGCTCTCTGTTCCAGATTCGTTCTTTGTTGGTTCAATTTTTTTAAATTCGTGGTGGTTCCAGTGAATTTTTTTTTTTAGTGGCATCATTTTTTTATGTTGGACGAGGGTTTCACAAGCTCAATTACGCTTCCATACTCAAAAGAGAACACACAAATAAACCCGCGTCCGAGAATTGGTGCCGTTGACGGGATTCTGGTGACGGCTTCGAATCCATAACCCTTGCGGTGGGTTCCAAGCGGGTTTCGTCAGACACAACAGTGACAGCATCGCAGGTATTCATTACAGAATTCAATCATCTTGCTGTGGCTACAGTCAAAGGATTCGCCACGCACAGGCTTTTATGATTTATCTTCTCTGTTCATCAAATCAAATCTTGTGGATCTGCAAATCGCTATGAAGACCAATATAATTCGAATCCACTGGCAGAGTCGTAAAACTGCCTCACGTGGGCCGTTAATTCGAAAGTTCCATGTGAGCCCTTCTTTCCAAATCAGAAACACGTAGAATTGCATAGTCCCAACCTAGCCCCGCAATATGTGCAATGGTCCCAGCTGATCTTTGATTGTAACCGCGGTTGTTTGTTATCAGCGACGCCAAATCAACAGCCATCGTAACAGCTCAGCAGCCGGTAATCTTTTCACCCGCAATACGAAAGTCTTTAATCTGTGATTTTCGTAAACATTTCTTTACTGCCGCCGTGTAGTTTCCAGTTTTTTTTATCAGTGTTATATACGAACGGCGACCGATTAAAATATATGTGCGTATATTTGGGAGCTGGACATATTTTATTTGCGGAAAACAAATAAAACCTTGCAAGTTGTGACGTTTCTCTCAGCTGTTATTTAACTGATTTATTGGCCGACTCACCTCTGCATTCAAGGAGGGTATGTTTCTATGCTCTAGTGCCGAATAAATGTTGCTGGTGTATTTCTGAACAGATTAATAGAGTAAAAAGATCATCTACAGCCATTCTGGGACCATATTCCTGAGTTAGTACAACTGGAATTATTCTATACTTATGACTAAAATATTGAAGGTTTCTATGCTGAAATAGAGCCAGGTTCCTTCTTCTTTTTTTCTAGCTGAGTAGTTCTCACTACACCCGGATCAAGTTTCCAGCAGTAACATCTGTAAGATTTTGTCCGAATTAGTCAGAATGGCTTCACTAACCAATCTAATGCTGGAAGGTAGTCAACGCTTTAATGGCACAAACTATAACATCTGGAAGCAGAGAATGTTGACCATTTTTGAATATAGGCGTCTTGACCAGCTCGTTCTCAACAAAGAACTCCGTCCTGGTACAGCTGGCACCGATCAAGATAAGTTTGATGATCGAAATCGAGAGGCAGTTATGCTCCTTAAGCTCTCTGTCACAGATGATCAGTTACCTCAAATTCCTTCTGGCAAGACAGCTGCTGAGATCTGGCAACAGTTGAAGGAACTACACGAGACATTCGACAAAAGCAGAGCTTTCTTTCTCAAAAATCAGTTGTTCTCCATCATGATGGACGAACATATGTCTTTACAGGAACATCTCAACAAGATTAAAGACATTCGAGATCAGCTCG
>APFE030685452.1:0-25441 GCA_000404065.3 Pinus taeda
TAGTTTAGTCACTTATTTTGATTGGAGTCGACAGGTAGGATATCGTCTTCTGCCTTATTTGCCTTTCCAAATTATAGTATAGGTTTACCATATTGTCATACCTAGCATGGTCATAGATGAGGTTGCATCTGTTAGCATCCTGTCCTAAACTGCTTGGCAAGATTTAGGTTCTCCTCAGCTTGTCCCCGTCACCCAGAATCTATTAGTTTTTAACAAGGAACCATTCAACCATTAGGGGTCCTTCCTAATTTACCTATTACTTTGGGGGGGAACACTGTATATATAGATGCGATGGTCGTCTAAGGACCTTTAGAGTTTAATCTACTCCTTGGTTGTGACTATGTTTACGTCATGGGAGCTCTTGCTTCCTCCCTCTTTCGCGTGATGTGTTTCTCGCATTAAGGAAACATTGTGATCATTGATTAGCTTACATTCATTGGTCCTGAATCAAGTCCCCATCAACCATCATCCCTAAATGGTTCTTATGTGCAAGCGGTATCACCCCTGCCATAAGTTAATTACGTGGCCACCTGTTCCATGCCCACATCTACCAATGATATAGTAGGTGATGTAGTACATCATGTACTAGGTGCATTGGAGCCCAATTTCTCATTTGGATCCCTGGGCATGTATCCCTTTGAGAGTGTTGTTCTCCCATATGATGATAACTTCTTGGAAGCCATGGCCTCTTTTGTTCTGTGATCAAGTGTTTGGAGCAAAGTTCCTTGCCTTGTGTCAAGCTCGTTAAAAAATGAAACAAGGGCCATTAGTATAGTACTTTTATTATGTCAAACTCATTAAAGATTGAAATAGGTTCCCATGAGGATAGTTCTTTAACTATGTCAACCTTGTTAAAAAAATGAAATAAGGTGTCATGAGCATGGTTCTTTTCCTGTGTCAAGATTGTTAAAAAATGAAACAAATCCCCTTCCAATTCAAGTCTTTGATTAGATCTCATAAAATCCTAGTCGAGTCTTTAACTTGATCTCATAAGTAAAACTTCATTCCATCCACCTATGAGTAACCACTAGTCTACTTAGGTGAATGAAATTAAGCTTGGGGGGCATGTACCTTGACCTGAGTCATTATGCTAGGGGCATGCAAACTTATATCAAGAATAGTTTATCTTTGTTTCAATATTGTGTAAAAATAAAACCAAATCAAAGAATAATGTTTTCCTATTTTTCAAGATTTTGAGAAAATGAAACCATTCCCACTTTACATCTCATGATTGTCAATTTTATTAGCCAATTTTTACTAGATCAGCCTTGGTTTTTCCATTCCACTGTGACCATCTCTTTAGCTGATCATACACTTTCACTTGGTTGTTTTACCCTTACCTGAGGAACATCTATGTTGAGTGGCATTATTAGCCAGCCTCTTGACCTTTCCATGTTTTGAGCAATCCCATCATGACCAGAAGCAGTTGCTACCCTTTTATACCACTCGTTCTTCTAGGTTGAATCATCTTTAAGCTATTTTTTGAACCTCTAAATATGAAAAGATTGTCGAGTACTTGTCATTTTGAACTTGTTAAATTAAATTAATTGATGTCGTGTGAGTATAAGTTTACCCCTTTTTTAGGTTGGGATTGACTATTTATGAAAAAGGAACACCTTGATCAACTTGGTCAAGAGGTTCTCTCAAATATATTTTTCTACCTTTTCAGGTTCGTGAGACAAATTACAAAAAGGGAACTGATGGAGTTTTTCTTTTTTTGTCTCATTTTCAAACTTCCTAAATATGAAAAAGACACCGAGTTACAATTCCATCAAACTCATAAAAATTAAACGACGAAATACTTGTCACCACGATGAGCCCAATTTTCTCCTTCCTAGGATTTGTAAAATGTACTAGGATGGATTCATTCGAAGAATGAGCTTATATGAAAATCATATGTTATCCCGTTCAATCTTGTGATTAAAAGTAATTGTGGTACTCACTAGAAATAGTGGGGAAAATGAAAGTGAAACATCCCTTGTATAGGTAGCATGTTGCTCTTGAACAGGAAACTTATCTGTTTCTCATGTCGAGTTTGGGATATCCTCGCTTAGTAACTTGTCTTTCCAGGTTTGGGTGATCCATTTTCCCTCTCATCTGATTATTCTATTTCGTCATCATGACCTTTGGTATTATGTTGAGTCAAATGTTTCCACACTCTAGAGTCATGTCATCGATGTTCAAGAGAAGTCCTATCTACCGTTCATTACCTATACATTATCTAACGCTTTGCTACAGTCTTAGATCCTATTCATTCATTCCACTTTATTCCTTGTTTTGTGTCGATGATGGGGGGATCATTATGGCCCTCCTTTGATAGGTCACTTCCTGTCTACTTCAACTCATTATCCAAGAATATGACTTAGAAACTCCCTTTTAGTACCTTGGAGCTTGCATGTCATAATGGAAAGTTCTTTGCATCTGACGATAGGTTTTCACTATTGACCTTCGATCGAGTGATTCCACGAGTGTTCGACGTCAACTTCATTTTCACATTCACGGATTTTACTATTGTACCTTGAGGACCATTTTCATTATTGGTGGTTCCTCTTGTACCTATTAATGGTCCACATCATTGTTCGGTAATGAGGTGGTTTTATAGCATGTTCGACTTTGACACACTCATTCACATATTAGAATGCGTACATTAATCAGGTTGGATGGAGCACAAGGCCTGAATTTTATCTAATATGACTTAGGCTGCGTGGAGATATGTATTGTTCATGATTGTACACATGTTTCTTCTATATGGATGGCTGCGACCATACCGTGGGACTTTATATTTATGATGATCCTTCTATATTAGGTGGCTGCATCCATACCTTGGATCTTAGATTCACAGATGATCCTTCTCATTCGGATGGTTGCACCCATGCTGTGGATCTTTTCACATAGTCCTCTTTTATCCTAATGGTGGTGTCCATACATGGATTCATGTTTTCATATAAGATATGTATATGTATATGCATCCTTGATTTGTAGGTCCCTTGACAATGTTTTTTCTTGTCCTTGCAAAATCTCGTAAATCATCTCAGCCATCACTCCCCGTTCTGCCTTCACGCTTTATGGGGCATTTGTTACGCAATATTTTGTCACGCCTCCTGCACTTCCCTATGTCATGCCAAAAAGTGCCCAAAACTTGGAAATCATGCAGTACACCCATCGTGATATGTAGCTTAGGTCCTCCCTAAAACACTCATGAAAAATGCCTTGAGCCTTCCCTAGAGAAAAGGGGCTCTAAAACCCTAATTTTAGCATCATCGTGACCCTGACACTAGAAATTCAGGTTGATTGTTAGTTTCATTATACTAGCCTCACGATGTGAGTGTGCTTTTGGCTTGGATACCCGAGATGATCCCTAAAAGGAAAATTTTTCCAAAAAGGACAAGAAGCTTCGTGATCTAGAGGCTTCTAGAATGACAAGCTGGAGGTTGTTCAATGTGGATGAGGTCAAGTTCTCTCAACTTGGCCCTTTGGTCTTATCCCTATGAGCTACCTCCTTGAGATGAGAGTATTATCCTATGTTTGGAGAGATCGTAACTCCCTTTCCCTTTCTATATATTCATCTTTTACCATTCCCAAATGGTTGGTCTTTGAGTATTTTCACCCTTATGCTGAGATTCTATTGACATGCTACTCACTTGGCTTTGGAGAAGGAGTGCTTGGAGAGCTTGATATTGGACTTGGACACTCAGTTAAGGGGAGCTTATTGACATCAAGGCTTGGTTGTATGCTTCCTCCATTATTCTATTAATATATACAATTACTAGTTCACTACCCATAAATGTGTATGTTAATGCATCATTTATCTTAATGCTCCTTGATCTGTTAAGTCGATTACTTTCGATTATGATATTTGTATTCATATGATTTGTTGTGTCTTTTATATTTTGTGTAGGAATTCAAACGCTATGAGTAGTAGAATTGAGCACGAGGTGCAAGTGGTTTGAGGTCTTCAACAAAGGAGGCCATCTTCCTCTTCTCTCATTTCGATTGTAATATAGGAAAGTGTTTTGTATATTTTCACGTAGGTTGATAGTGCCACTCGTTAGGCTAGAGGGATCATCTATATCCACAGAGAGGATTTCCATAGACAACACACCTCCTCGGGCCATGGTCGTCGACCTAATCCTTCCCCGGATCCTTCGCCCCATCCTAGTTTGATTTTTAGATAGGGGAATAATAAAGAAAATTAATAAAAAATCAAATAAAGAAAATATTAAATAAAATAAAATAAAATTAATAAAAAATTTAATCCTTAAACCCTAGACATCGACCTCCAGTCCTTAGAAAAAATTTGAAATGGATACAATGAAAAAGTCTTGGGGATCAAGCTTCTAGTAATGCCAAAATTCTGGCCATTGGATTCTGGTGAACTTGAAGTTTCGACCACTAAATAATAATTTAAAATATAATTAAATAATTAAAATACAATAAAATAATGAAAACAAAAGACAAAAATGGATAAAATTAAAATAAATGAATGGATCAACAGTAGCTGGCACGTCAACATACCAAGTCATCCTGCCATGTAGCTTGCCACGTTAGCATGCCACCTCATTAAAATAAGAAAAAACACAAAACTACTAAGGGCCATTACTTCTGATCTAGAACTTGGAATGAAGCAAACTTTATATCACCACAAATATCTCGAAGAGGAGAAGATGATGGAAATATAAAAAGTAGAAAACAATGAACAATAGAATCACTCAAAATAGGAAACCAAATGCAAACTAAGGCAATATTTTCAAAATTTATATGGGCCCCCCCTTAAGTTTTGAGAAAAATTAAGGCGGGTTGTTGAGGCCTCAACACCACTCAAGCTGTAAGGTTTATTCTCCATAACTTATCTTAACAATGAGATAGATAGGATACTTTATGCATCCAATAGGTTATGTTCTACATGAATAAATCCATTTCATGTGATGTGTCCAACCCACACATTCCACAATGAAATAAAAGTGTTGTATATTAATCAAGGAATAATCATGCACTATTGATATAGAACTATATCAATTATCTTTATCCTTGTAAGAAAGAAGGACCCCCTCCCTCCTTCTTGTAGATGTATGACCTACATGAATAGGAAGGCAACACATTTCCTTCTTGTGTATCCTCCACCCAACATATATACATATGAAAGTTTCCTTGGGAGGTAACTTTCTTCCTCAATCATGGAACCAATCCTATGGTCAAAATTGTTGTGGATCATATAGGTTATTCTCCATGGGTTTTTGTTTTAAAACCTACACCAATACGACACTACCACATATCCCAATTGAAGAAAGTTAATAAATTGCAATATTTTAAGAGTCCCCCCATTGATTAGTGACCAACTTTTCAAGGAGCTCCAAGACTTGATGCATTTTACTTTGTTTCACCTTACCCCATGATCATTCATTAATGGACATAAGCTATAATACAAGGAAAATAATTCATGGCCTTCAGAGACCCATTGTTTGAGCCTTATATAATTATCCTTGAATCAAAATTTGGATTAAAATAGTGTTCATATATAGTCATGGATTATCATTTTCCATTCCCTCTTAGTTACACTATTTGTTATTATTCATTCACCCACACAAATATGCATTTAAATACAATTCCATAACATAAAATAACAATAATTTTACATATCTATAAAAATTAAATGATACTTATGTTTCAAATGAGCATGATACAATAAAAATTCTATGTATGAGTGATGTTCCACCCAAGGATACCACCGCCATACTAGGCTATGAGACCACCAAAATGAGGGAACATGTCTAAGGGTTCTAATTTTCTCTACCTACCCATTTATGGTCATATTAAGCAAAGCAACTTTCTACATGATACTCCTAGCATCTCTTCTAGCCATTAAACTAGCCATGAAACTCTCTTCCACTACCTGACACAACAAAATGGAGAATTGATTCTCTACTCGATATTTTTAGAGTACCCATCCCTTATGGTGTTGTTTAGTGTGTGGAAAAATATCCCAACCGGTTGTCTACTTTTTTAGAACTCCTTGTAGTATTATCTCTTTCCTTCTTGATTATCTATGGTGCATAAATACTTACCCGAACTATCTTCTCTCCTCCAACCATCTCTCTGAATCTAGGGCCTTTGTACATTCATTTCACTATCCTCCCTTTGGCCTATTTCCTATTCCATTGGATTACTTGTTTATTGTTTAGAATAATACATAATACATGGTGACTTTGTGCACTAATGGCAGAGAGATAATATGAATGATGTTCATGAAATAATTATAAATGGAATTGAGGAGGATTAGGAGTAATTAATAACATTACTTTTGACGGGAGAAAAAATAGGGCTCTTACATTTGTACTTAGCCCAAGATTTCATAATTATGGGAGAAGTATTTCACACCAAACTCTTACATGCATCCAATTATTGCTTTAATGACTCAATCAAAGGTGGGTAGATTCATTTAAGAGGCTTGTACACAAGAGATGAAATATAAGGCTAATATTTGGAAACAAAATAATTAGTTTTCTATGGGACTTATTTCATCTTCCCTCTGTTGAAATCATAGTCTCTATTGTTCTCATGATATCCATAGTGAGTTTGGACCATTATATATTATGTTCAACATAAATATTTACAAATCTTAAACCTAGCATGGAAATCCTACCTTATGTTTCTTCTATGCACTTTTACATCTTGCATGATAAGTCATTCACAAAATAGTCATTTTCCTTGAGGTCCACAATAAAAATTATCAAAATTCATTTTAAATGTTTGTAACAACATGAGATCTTATAACTTAATCCATATGGTTTGAGTTCTAGCACACAGTCACATATTTAAAATTTAAACATAATTTGGTTCAATAGCTTCCAAGGGTTCTAACTGGAACATTACATTATCCATCCCCTTTGGATAACACGATCCTTGATGTTTCTTTCATTTCCAATCATGAAAATATGTCACATTCATTAATTTCATTCCCAATGCTATCTTCTCCAATGCAATTTTATATTGTTGTTGCCTATCTTGGACACTATGCTTTACATTCCCTTTCACTAGCTTGAGATGGTTCAAAGGTCTTATCTTTCAAGTGTGTACCTACAACAATAATTAAAGGAAACCATGTCTTTAATGTCTAATTGTATGCCATAAGTATTCCATCCCTAATAATTTTCAATTCACAACTAAAGCACATATATTAATAAAACAAGACATAATGTGAAAATCTAGCAAATATGAATATATTTTTTCTTCATAGCATGGCCAAAGGCAAGAATCATCTCACTATTTTCTCTAACATAGTCATAACATTGATTAACTTCTTGATCCCATGGGGTCTTCACTCAATGAATCTCTGACATATCACATGCTTTCATGGCATACTAAAAAATACACCTAATTTGACTTAAGCAATTAGCATGAAAGAAAAGTATATGTATTAATGTTCTTTCACTGCAAGGGGGAAGAAAGGGATCCTATAAAAGAGAACTAATAGTACTACTCTAATATAGACACACACACATGGATAAGAAATACTCGTCTAGCATCAAGTGAAATAGTTCATATAGATTCAATGATCATTACAATCATTACAACGCATTTCCAACAAGTTAAGAACCAAAGCCACTGAAATAGTTAAATTACTTTGGTACATGTGAAAGCCAACATGAATCATAAAAAATACATGAATAGTCTTAAAACATTCACTATTCATGCATTAAAATGTGTTGTCGAAAAGGATTCAAGTATTATCAAAAGTTCCAAGATACATACATACAAGCAACATACCTAGCTCCAATATTGGACCATTAGAGCCACTACTTGCTCCCCAAAAATAATCTCTCTATCTCTCTAATGCCTTGTGGGAGAAGCCAAGGTTAAAAGTCCTTTTCTTGAGTAATGAGTATCCTTTTATAGCTTGAGGCATGACTTTTCAACACTATTATTGATGACTAGGACTTATAGTCACTGATGACATGAAATTTCTTCAATGGGTGACATTTCTTACACTTGTGTCTTCTCTCTTGCATGTAGCTTATGATCGTTGATGTATTCACACACAAAAGGGACTTTGATCTCACGGAGTCTTTGGGGGCACCTCAATTGTCAAGGCTTTAGCGTGTTATTTATTTTCAAATTCTCCCATTAAGTGCCCTCTTTTCCCGATATTCTTTAAGCATCCCTGCCATGTTATTCTTAAAATGCCTGCAAGTGCAAACACACACACAAGCAAACATCAGCCTAAAAAATCCCCTATTCTAGCATGTTTCATGCAAATTTTTTATTCATGTCTTAACAATGCACTTGCAAAAAACAAGGAGAACTTCTGGGTGCAAGGGCGCACTTTGAAAGGATGAAGGTTTGAGGAGATGATGCTTCAGAGCTTCGAGATGCGCTCATGCGCTCAAGAAGGGAGAGAGAAACTCAAGGGATGATGCAAGGCATAGTTCTAAAGGATTAAGGATTAAGCTTTAGGCTTTGGAAGTGCACTATGTGCTTAAGGGAAACAAGGAGGGTGCAAAGCATAGAGTTGAAGGATGAAGGAAAAGGATTCAAAACTTTAGGTTCTGCTCATGCACTCAAGAAGGAAAAGGAGGGTGTAGTGAACATTGTTGAAGGCTGAATGGGTTAGGCTTCAAGTCTTGAGAGTGAACTCATGCTCTTAAGGAGGGCACACTTCTTTGAGTTGAAGGAGTGTGATCAAAGGAAGACTTGATTCTTTGGGGCATAGTTTAGAATAAGGAAGGAGAGTGATTCTTAGGAGTGCACTAAGTGCTCTTAGAGGGAGTAGGATGCACTTTTCAATAATGACGGATTCCTAATTAGGGATTATGAGTGTTTTTTGTGCTCCTAACCAGGATAATGGGTTCACCTTGCAACCAAAACCTTACTAAGTGTGGAAGATAGAACAAGGGGAAACATTAATGCCATTAAACAGAGAATCATGTGTGACACATGCCAACTCACCAATACAAATTAGAAAATATTAAACAATGATAAATAGACATAAAAAAGGCAATTTACGTACATCATCTTGGTACAATCGACAAAGTATGTGCAACTAAGACCAAAAGTGTCTTTTTCCAACAAGTGGAGGTGTCATGAACATGAAATGTATTGTACATGTTCTAATCAATGCGACTACAATTAAGAATGATTAAGAACACCTAAAACAAATAAAATGAATTGACATGACACTTGATGACTAAGGCAACACTTGATGTGATGATTGAGTAGGCTCCAAAATTTAAATGTAGTGAAATTTTGGAGGGTATTGTAGAAGTGACAACACTACCTAAGTGCCACACTGCATAATGATAATCTAAACATAGCAACATTTCCAGTGGTGCAATAATTTCCTCAGTCCTAGTTTGTATGCAAATGTTATGCCACTCAAAATTTTACCTTCTTGTTTCAACCATGATGATACAAAAAAGATGCCATGTTAGCCCCCATTATTCATGGAAAATGGAATAGCCACATGATCATGATGAATAATAATCTATCAAAATTAACCATTATTAGGCTATCAAGATGTGTTATAATCATGCCACTAGGAGGAAAATAACTTCCATTCTATTCAAGTGCATTTTGTTCCATTGGTGAATAGAGTAGGGGAGGGAGAGAGAGAGAGAGAGAGGGAGGATTTGTACACCATAGCAACCAATGAACCATGGGTCCCGCTTCTTTTTACTTTCATATATTTTCATTTCGAGAAAGAGAGAGTATAGCAACCTCACCTTCTAGTCGAGTTTTCCCCTGAAATGGTTTCCTAAGTCATATCTTATGATGTAATGGTTGTGCGTTATTGTATTTTTTCTTTATATATTTTATACATTGTTAATATTACATTTATAAATATAGTAACTTAATAAATCCATAATTCAAAGGAAAACAACTCCCATAATATAGATTTTATATTTTCAATATAAATGTATCATATATGTTGTGAAAAATTATCTAGTGGAATATCTACAAAAGTTTACATATCAGGCAATGGAATATTTAACTATTTAATTTTCACACATATGGGTTTAAGCCACCTTTAAGAAAAGAGAATAGGGATTTTCCCTTGGGACATATTTCTTAATGGATAAAAATTATAATATGTCCCAAGTTTTGATGGTTCCAAAAAACAATTAATAAAACCATTCATGAGCATTTCCTTATAGAGTCAAGACAAACAATATGCCAACAACATCACTTGTATCCACATTATAAATATCACAAGAATTATCAAAATTAAATAAATTATTTTTTTACAATTTCTGAAGTATCTCCAAATAACATGGGAAACTTTTGCATGGACATGTTTGGAAAGGGATGAATATTTCTTTGGAGAATGAGATGACTTCTGGTACATTAGCCTATTCCATTGTGGGCCTTCTTCTTTTTCCATAAATTGGAAAAGTATTGATGAAATTTATGGGGAATGCAAATTATCTTCACAATATCAGAGAAACTCTTGCTTGGAGCTTCCATCTAGATGTTCATGTGTTTCAGAATTTTTCAGTGGAGTAATGGGGGCATGCTTCTTTAAAATAAAAACATTCAGTAATGGAGTCACTAGAGAGCTAATTCTCTTAAGTATTGGATTTTTCTTAGTATTAAAGAAATCACCAAAACATATGTTTACTTGAATTTCCATAATATTGAAGATTATGTGATGTTTTTCGAACAAGGTTTTCAAGAACCTAATTTATTTTTAACTATGTGGCTAGAATTCTACCAATTGTTTTTCAAAAACTTGAAGTAGAGAGCTTCTAGTTTCTCAATAATTTATTATCCTTAAAAGAAAGTATCATATTTCTTGAAAATGAATCACTCCCTAGCATGGTCACTAAAATGTTGAATTCATTTCATGTTAAGTGAAAAATTCAACCTCCTAGAACCTTCTTAAGATTCCCTTTACATTTTTATAGAGGAAGTACTCCTCTTTTATTCACGCAAATATTCTAAATAAATCAAAACAAATAAATATGATAATTTACAACATTCGTGTATGAGTGGACTCTGTGCTTTGAAAGGAAAATAAAATAATAATACTAGAAATAAATAAATTTGATGATTCATTCCATGATACATTTGAGAACACATTTGAAGAAAATCACTAGAAAGAAAGTAGAAAAATGACTAGAGATTTAGAAAAATATAAACTAATTTCATGCATTCATAGATCATAAAGAGTCACAGAAAAACATTTATGAGTTTTATTACTCATTTAAAAGTCTCAAAACCACAAATGATGTGCACTCTAGAAAACAACTTTGTGCGAGACTTAAAGAATTATTTTACATATTTTAAGTTTTGAATGAAGTAAGTTCTTGAAACACTTTACACAATCTTGATACTTAAGTGTAAAAAGTAAAGGTATTTGTCCCTAAGGGACTAGGATTTGTCAGCTTTGGACTGAATAATATGAGGTTACCTAGAAGAAGAAAAGAAACTAAAGTTAGGAATCAAGTTCACAAATATATAAGACAAATGACAAGGATGGATGTTGAAAGACTAGGTAGAAAGAAAGGGAATTTCTTCAAAAAAAAAAATTAAAGAGCACCCACAAAATCACATTAAAACAACCTATGGAATGAATACTCTCTCTCTCAACCACTACCTTTTGATTGTGATTTTCTCCATTAATAATTTTGTCTCCATCCTTGTAACTACTTGATGGTTAGTTTTTTCCTCTCTCTGTTAACTAAATAGAGATCCATTTTGAAAATATGAATTTAGGAATTCATCCTCCAATATGGGTCCCACTTCATATTATCCATATTTCCCTTTCTTATGAATCATTTTAGAAAATTTGTTGTTGATAGGCCCAAATTGGTCGCAATTTTTCTTGTAATTTTTTGAGATGATACATATAATTTTAGCCCTTAAAACCACTTTTTTTTCCCAAATATAATTTTGGAAATTCATGTTATGGTTTCTAGAAGTTCATGACCCAACCACCATTGATATGCATGTGGCAACTCAATAGTTGTTTATCTACTCCACTTGAACCTTGGTCTTTTGATTTAAAAATGTACCCTACTCTACCCACATGCACTATAGGAATTTATAATGATTTATAAACAAAATTACTCCTTATATATTTGTGTGTGAAGTATAAAGAGTCATGAAACTTTCTATAGCTTATGCAAAGTGTAGTTTTTGGTTTCCATCTCATTGCCTAGTCATTGTGCTAAGTCATTCCTCAACATTCTATGTCCAGCTAATAGCTTCCAAGTACTACCCCTTGATATGTCCACTTGGTTTCCATGTATCATAAGGAGATATCCGAAGATAACTTAGGATAAAATTAATATGTGTAGTAATATAATGTGAAAGTGTGGTGTAAAAGGTAAAACTCACTTAGTAATAAATAATGGGGTGTGATGTGCAAGGCATGTGTGAAAAATGACTAAATAAAATGGGTAGAGGAGGTGAGGTAATTCTTCATATAAATAATACTTAATTGGGAAAATGATAAATGGGTAAATAAATAGAATATAAATAAAGATAGAAGCTAAGACATAAGGATATCAAATGAGAATATGAACATAAGAAATTTCTTTCTTTTTGATATCTTTTATTTTCTTCTCTTTGGTAAAAAATAGAAACCATCCTTGATGGCATTATATGAAGAATATATGAAACATTACAAATAAATAAAAGCTCATTGTTTCAAAATCACTCTATTTGATGTGTGATATGAAAACACATCAACAATCAGATGTGAAACCATCTCATAGATTTTCTATGGAACCATCCTAAAACGTAGCTATGGAACTTATTCACAAACTTGCTATAAAACCTATTTGTAGAATTGTTGTGGAACAATCCCATATATTTGATATGGAACCATCATGCTATGGAACCTATTTGCAAACTTGTTTCATAACCATCCCACAATTTTTCTATATAACCACCCCACTACAAAAATCATTTTCAAACTTGTTGATGATCCATCCCACAAATTTCTTCTCACTTTCCTGAATCCTAGTAGTGGTATGTTTGAGAGACTTACTATATATTTGTTACAATTTGTTTTATCAAACCACCATAAAGTTATCATTCTATGGAACCTATTTGCAAACTTGTTGCATAGCGACCCCACAAATTTTCTATAGAACCACCCCACTACAAAAATCATTTTCAAACTTGTTGCAGATCCATCCCGCAGATTTCCACAAATTTTTTGTCACCTTCCTAAATCCTAGTAGTGGTATGTTTGAGAGACTTACTATAAATGTTTATCAAACTAGCATAAAATTATCACTGTAAAATCCTTATTCAACAATTTTGCTTTAACATGTCTAGAGAATTCTTAATCCAGGTGGAAAAAAATTACCGTAGTTAATAATTATTTTTCTATCAATTGTTGTTAAAACCATGGATAGTGCATGATAATAAGCAAAATAAATCATAATATTAAAGTGAGAAGTGAGAATTTTACTATAGTAATTATGGTACTCGTCAATGGTATTCACCCATGGATTTTGTAAACCATGGTATTTACCCATGGTACCATAATTTATAATATTTACCCATGGTTTCATAATTTATTATATTTTCCCATGGTATTCACCCATGGATTTTGTAAAATGTGGTATTTTGAAATGTAAAAGGGGATAAATCTCAGTGGTAATACCTAAAATACCTCGCTTGCATATGTGTCATAATCTGAGTTACCTTTATAATGTCAACATTTCTTTTACGCATTGTGCCCTATTCTCAATTATTTTTATAATGATTCTTTGAAATATTTATCTCAGGCATTATGACACATTCATTTTTCACTCATGAAGTTACATTTCTTAAACAACTTAGATCATGTTAACATTAATGTATCAAATTTGATGAGAAATTTGTAGTTAACGATGTTCGGTACTAGGATGGTTGACTTTCTGGGAAATTTTTAGTTCTATTATTTTTTCATATTCTTTGGTCTCATTCCTCCAATGATCCAAATCAGTTCTTATCATTGTAAACGCAATCCATCTTTCCATGTCATTACAACTTTCAAAATGATGCTAGATTTGTCTAACTCTCATGATTTTCAGACAATCTTTAGTCATCGAGGACACCATTTTCCATATCATTCACCCTTACTATCCATTTTCATTGCATATGTGATTTTTTATAAGACCACATCAATCATTTCAACAATAGTCAATTTCAGTCACCCTTGAGACAAATTTAGAGCCAAAAAATAATTAGACTCAGATACCATCAAGTTAATGGTAAGATTATTGGTATGTACTCTTCCACTACTTCTAATTCTAATTATGATATTACCATTCCAATTGTAAAATTACCTTATCTAGGCATGGAAAATTCCCTTGGTTGGGGGAGGTACTTTCATACTCATCAAACCAAATATATATGTCTAGTTGAAATCTAATAAAAAATCTACTTAGGTCCACAACATAGGGGAAGTTAAAACAACCATTTAAAAAATATAGTCCCATCACTAATCAATGTCATTATCCACTTATAAATATAATTTCCATGATGTTTCCTTAATAACATGACAAATGATGGTGGTTTACAAGAAAGATATCTCATCTCTCTAATTCTCCATTTTTTCCCATGCAAATCCTACCCTAAACACACATACCAAAATTCCTCCCTCTGTAGTCTTGCTCATTGCCAACAATTCCATAATGGGGGAACCTCCTACATGCTATGAATTGGATCACATGGATAATGAGTAGAATTTATTAAGTGGATAGGATCTTTTAGAAGGTTGGGTGGATGTCCTACTTTGTAAAGTTCAGAAAGGGAGACAAATTGTTCACTAGGGAATTCACTTTGGCATTTGAAAACCAAACAACCATAGTAAGGATATTGAAAATATATGTTGATGACGATCTAGTATCCAATGTAACTTATCTACCTTAGACTCAAGGCTATTGGTGTGAGAGATTAAAAATAGTGAATATGTACATAAGTAATTCTTTGTAGAAGGAGAGGTTCTAGAAGCTAATGGAAAGGGTATAAAAAGACCATATTTTCCTCCACCTTTGGTAGAAGTGGCCCTGGATATACAAAAATTTCTTACTTATGAAGGTAGACATATTATGGTATTTGTATATCATTTCAAACTAATGATCCATTTGAGGCACTAAAAACTCATTAACCTTCTATATTTCTTATTGAAAACATTGGAAGTCATGATTAGGAAAACAAAGTGGGGAAAACAACCTAAAAATAATACCTATGGCCATGAACTAATTAGGTATATTCTTCAAGTGTTGGTTTAGATTGGTTGACCCAGGTTCAATCTATACTGCACATCAACAAAACCCTTAATCACGAGCCCTTTTGGCTATGACCTACAAGCAAATCGAAGTGTCACCTAAAGGTACTATGGGAGGATGTAGAACCAGGTTTTTGTAGCCTTGAGGGATGTAGAGATGTGGTATTCACGTGTTATCTTATACTTAACATTCATGAGTTACTTCGCATTCACACATTACTTCGCCACATTACATTCATCACTTTAAACATATCATATACATCCATAAAAGTTCATTGTTGTACTGAAGCAATATAAAATTGTAATAAACAGCTACGCTATAACAAATAATAAGAAATAAACACATGAAGACACAAATTTTACCATGGTTCATCCCGATGTGGGATTATGTCCACAATAAATATTTCTTATAATAGAGAATTTGTACCACAACATTTCTTGTCATGTGCACTCAGTTGCAAGCAACACACACACTCAGTTGTAGAGCCTCGCCTTCTTACAAAAACTACAACTCACAAAGATATAACCATTCAATACATGATGTGTTTCTTCCAGAGTATCTCCTTCTTTATTATTCATCCCTATATATGTTATTACATCGAGGGATATGTCATTGCAATACCATGCTCCATATCCTATGGACTTCCCTAATAGAAGCTACTATGGTAAAAAAACATTCATCATTTACAACATTATGTTATTTTAACAAAAATGAGGGGCTTCGACCCACCCCCAAGCCCATATACCATGCGGTATATCTACTGTGTGGTCCAGTTCATGCTTCGTTGCATTCTTTACTTCGTACTCCACTCCACAAAATGCAGCCTCTTCACCAAAAACTATGCCAACTTCGGTTGCACCTAACAGACCCTCAACACTCACATGTCACTCATCTTGAGACACTCAACTGCTTTACCTCTAATTTTTTATATGATGTTTTTGTAGGCCTATTTGAACAATTGCAGAGTTTATGTCACATGCTTGTCCTCCCTGCGTGCTTCTTGCAATAGTGCCTCTATCACATGTTATGTAGCCTTCTGCACCAACACTGTTTCCAATTGTCGAAGCTCTTGAAGCTTCTCATCCATTGTCTGTGATAGTTGGAGGGCCTCATCCTGCCAAGGGTGAGTCCTCTTTGTCAAAATTTGTTCTTGTTTCTTTATCTCCTCAATTTTATTTTAGAGGGCCTTCGACTCATTGATCTTCGCGAGATTTTTAAAGATTGGTAAGGTCTTTGCAAATGTGTGAATCTCCTCTAATTGTTGTTGCTTTTGTTGCAGTTCTTCTTGCAGTGAAGTCAAAATTTGCAAACTTTTGTCTAACAATTTCCTACAATTTGCCAATGTTGCAGAGATGCAACACTAAAATGACATACACAATGAAAATATTTGCAATTTCTTCGGACTATCAAAACTCGAGCTCTCAATTCAACAAAGTTCTTCATCTGTGTGGGAGGCGACTATCTATAATAATTCTAAAATTGGAACCCCATGATCATATTGGATTTTTCCCTTATTTCATTCAAATTTTCTCTTTAATTCCATATATATCCCTAGATTTTTCTAATCTATCCCGATAAATGCAAATTTCTACATGTTTTTACCTTTTAATGGTCATATTTCTATTTTTTTATGAACTTCAATGCATTCTAGTGCACATCTCGTCTTCTATCATGGCTTCTACGAACTTTGACATACCCCAAACTATAGCGAAGTAACTCCCTATGTCGAAGCTCTCTGCAAAATATTTTATAGTCAAGTTCCCACTTCCAACTGCAGGTGGCACTAAGAATTTTCTCCTTTATTCATCAAGCAAATTTGTAGGGACAAGGTTTTCCCTGTACAACTTCAACCTACTACCATTTACTTTTTCGTGAATCAGTTCTCCATTTAACTTCGCTAACTAAACTACGCCTCCATCAATAATATACTTGATATCTTATGGGCCTAACCAATGTATTTTGAATTTTCCTGGGAATTTTACAAACATACTGTCATAGAGGAGAACAAAGTCTCCTACATGAAACTTATTTTGCTTAATATGCCTATCATGCCAAGCCTTTTCTCTTGATTTTTGTACCTTTTGATGGAATCTTGTTATAAATATGTCTTCTTCCAAAGAAATCAACTACGACATTCTTTCCTCCATTATGTCAGCCTTTGCCATATTTGTAACAATTGGAATCCTTAGGTTAGGGACAATGTATTCCATGGGCATCACAATTTCTTTCCCATAAACCAACCTAAAGGGTGTTTGACCTGTCAACTTCTTTCATGTAGTCCTGTAAGCCCAAAAACGGCTAGAATTCTAAGGTCCCATTCATCTTTGTTCACATTGCATACCTTAGTCAGTGCATTCTCAAAAGTCTTATTAAATGCTTCTACTGTTCAATTGGCCTAAGGGCGATAAGGAGTACTCTTCTGAAGATAAACTTGGAATTCCTCAGTCAATGCTTCAATGGATTTATTTAGGAAGTGAGAACCTTGTTAACTCATCAAAATCATTGGACATCCAAATCTATGCAATATATACTCAAAAATAAACTTCGCAATAATCTCTTCACTGCAATATTTTACTAGTTATGCTTCGACCCACCTTGTCAAATAATATGTTGCATTAATTATGTACCTCACACCAGACCTCTTTCCAGGTGGTTTGATAGGTCCAATAGTAAGGTTATAAAATTCTAGAGCATTTTATATCTGTGCAACCCAATCAGGTTGTTGCCATGTTAGTGGAGTTACATTCTCAAATATTTTCTTCTTAATTGTCTGAAGGGCCAAATCTATTTACGGACAATCATCTTCAAAGCTGAATGTCAATATAAAACCATCGACCATGTATTTCTAGTTTACTATACCATGTCGAAGCTCTATTTCTAAGTACCAGTTCTTAGGGATTGTCTCTAGTGTATGAATGAATCCATGTACCCATTCTTGTTGTGGAATCTCCTTCCATGTTGTAGTGCATAGCAAGATATGCTTCCTAGCGTTATTTTCTCCATAATATTTTATCTCTATTTTTGTATATATCTATCCAAACCTTATCCACATCATTCTTTCCACCCTTCGATATTCTTCTTGTGTGCACTCCACCATCTAACAGGAGTATCTTTCAGGGCTATATCCAAGGCTAACAATATTTGACTTTCTGGAACATGTTCCTCATATTCATCAAGAGAAAAATTCACATCACCTAATCCAACATAAGTAGGTAGGTTACACAGCTAAGATGTCATGCAAGAAACTGATTTTGAAATTCTTGCACAATGGATTGTAGATACTTCATGTAGCCAATTCTCCAATTCTTCTTCTTAGTCTGACACATAAGAACTATCATGCTCCCAAGTTAACTTGCCCACTACAGTAGGGTTAAAAACATATTGTTCTTTGTTGTCAATTGATAGATATTATCTATATTAGCTATGTAGTACTCTTTTCTAACTGGCTCTATATACCTCGCTTCTTCTAATGGATCCAAGGGAACAATTATCCTCATATTATTCCCTTTGAAAATCATCTGTCTCTTCTTCAGATTAATTATAGCCATGTTATCAAATGGCCAGTGAAGTCCAAGCAATGTAGGATAAGAATTGTTATCATCAATGATGTATATTATCTCAAAGTCAATACTAGTGTGAACTCCTTCAATATTCACTATTACACCTGGTAGTCTTCCTAAGGGGAAGATATTTTGTTAATTTTCCATCCATGACTAAATAGACGAACATTGTCGCTTCGGATTACCCATTAATTCCCATGTCTTCTTTGTCAAAACATTAGCATCAGATTCCAGATCTAGAATAACTTGACTCATCCCATGTTCTCCTACCTGCGCACTAAGCCTCATTTCTCTTCTATTTATGTGAATTATTCACTATGTGCATCTCACTTCGCGGCATTTCTTTTGATGCACAAGAATCTATCAACTGTTGAAGCCCTTTTATAACATTTTGATCTCTTAATAATTTCATACAAGTTTGTAGAAAAGAATTTAAAGTACCTCCTTGATTTTCTGACTCCTAGTTTGTGTAAGAGCTCGATCCCATGTCGAGGCTCGATTATGCGACGAAACTTTATTTTATAGTGAAGCTAATGATACATCACAACTAGTTTTCTGCTTTGGATGTGCACTGTAGATCGAAGCTCCAACATCCATAAAGCTTCACTTTGCTTCCATAGACACTTACTTTTCCTTCAAAATATAAAAAACAGGAGCTTTCTCAATACTTTTTCTAACCCATGTACTTTCAGATTCTTTCTTCTCAACTTCTTTATAACTTTAGATCGTAGCTCCACTCTTAGTAACAATATTAATTCGTGGTTCGTCATTTCTTCTTTCAGCTGTCATCATTTGAATATTCTATGTCGGCTGTTGATTCGTTTTTTCTTGCATTTTTTCCATAAGTATGACATTCTTAAATTACATGGTCAAAATATTTACAATACTTACATGTCATAGTACAGTTCTGACAATCTATCGTAAAATGGCCTGCTTTGCTGCAGTTATAGAAAATAATTTGTTCACGTCCTCAACTAGCTACATCACCTCAACCTCTTCCTTGGTAGCCTCCTCAACCACCGTGTTGTCCACTTCCTTCATGTATATGTTCTTTTGCTTACATTCTATAAGTCTCAACACTGTGCACCATCATTAGTTCATATGCTCGACAGTTATTCTCATCATGTCCTACTAATTTACAAAATTTTCAATATAAGTTTCTTCAAGTCTACAAATATTTTTGTAATAGGTAACAACCTTATGAGAAATGTTGGCCTTTAGTCTTACATATCTCGCACCATAGGATGGATCCTGCATTTAAGGGATTCAATTCTCCACTAGCCATGTAATTTATGAAGAGAGGACATCATTATTTAGAGTGGCCTTCTGATTTGCACTTCGTACACCACACTTCTTCTCTTACTTCTTTGATTTTCTTTATATCTTGTAACTGCAGAGTCAAATTTTCCAACTGACTATGAATTTTTTGAATACCTAAATTGGAATCTCTTATTGGCGAAGCTTCTAATTTCATTGCCAGCTCTAGAGCTTCGGCTTGAGTTTCTATCTTTTGTTGCGTTAAAGAAAATATGATATGTGGTAGCAGCACAACTATGAACCATTACTTATGTTGGTGCGGAGATATGTCAAAGCTTACCTAATCTGAAAATACCTTGAATCTTTGGTCAAATTCCAAAATAGACTCGGTAGGCCTCTATTTGATCTCCTTTAACTCGGTGATGCACTATGACTCAGACTTCGACTTCTTAAATTCTTTTACCATAGTTGTTTTGATTTCTGCAAATGATCTTATATGATTGCTTAAATACTTCATGTACCATGTCAATGCTCTATCTCAGAATGTTGTGACGAGCTACACCTTCTTTATATTTTCATCATGGACTTGCTTCATTGTCAATACTGCTTCACATAAAATCTAGAATTGCTTCGGATCCTTCGACCCAGTTTCTTTAAAAACATGTAGCTTAATATCATCAACCATATTTCTTCTTAGATGGCGAGGGGGAGGGGGAGGGAGGTTCATAACGGGAGGGAGATGGGAGGGTAGGGTTACTGGGAAAACCAAAATCTCCTTGATTATTACTTGATTTTGGCTTCCTTGAACTTTCATGCCAGAAGGGTGAATATTGCGTAGTTACTTTGGGGTTCTCAAGGAGGCTTTCTTCACTTTCAGATTCACTCAACAGATGCATTCATAAAATTCCATTTTCACACAAAATCATTTTAATCCAGAGTTTGAGAGATCTCAAATACTTACCTCGTGGTCCCTTGAAAAATTTTCATTCTACTTTGTTGTAGGACACAGTTGAGTCTACTGTGAACTCAGTAATGAATCCTCCCAAGATGCTATTAATCCAGAAATCAAAATCTCTTGAAATCATATTGTCAATGCTCTTGAGTCGATGTATCGATTCAAGAGTTCATTCCTTAGGTTCATCTTTAAAATAGTCCTTTTTGTCAGATAACCTTGATATCCACTCGTACAGATCCACATGAACCGAAGAAAATTTCTTATTGATCTTCGAAAATATACTTTTGTAACCAAATTTTAGATGACAAATGAGGACTTCTATTCTCTTGATCTACAAATTATTGTTCTTTATATTCTACCCAATCTTGAATTTATTTCTTCGACGGATGCCACATCCAAACAGATCCTGGTCCTGTCAACATAACCATTTTTTGTTTTAGATTGGGCTAGCCAAGTTCAATCTATATTGCACACCAACAAAACCCTTAAGCATTGGCCCTTTCAGCAACGACCTACAAGCATATCAAAGTCTCACCCGAATTGGCTATGGGAGGATGTAAAACTAGGTTTCTACAGTCTTGAGGGATGTGAAGATGTGGTATTCATGTATTTTCTTATACTTAACATTCATAAGTTACTTCGCATTCATACATTACCTTGCCACATTACATTCAACACTTGAAACATATCATATACATCCATAAAAGCTCAGTGTACTGAAATAATATACAATTGTAATAAACTACTACGCTATAATAGATAATAAGCAAATAAACACATGAAGACACAAATTTTAGCATGGTTCATCCCAATGTGGGACTATGACCACAATAGCTATTGCTTATAATAGAGAATTTGTACCACAATAGTTCTTGGCCTGCACACTCAGCTGCAAGTAGTCCACACACTCAACTATAGACTCAGGCCTCTGTGCACTCAGCTGCAAAGCCTTGCCTTCTTGTCCAAAACCCCAACTCCAAAAGATACAAGCATTCAATACATTATGTGTTTCTTTCGGACTATCTTCTTCTTTATTATTTATTGATATATATACTATTACATCGAGGGATATATCATTGTAATACCATGGTCCACATACTATGGACTCCCCTAATACAAGTTACAAGTTACTATGGTAAAAAACCATTCATCATTTGCAACATTACATTCTTTTAACAAAAAGGAGGGCCTTCCACTCGCCCCTAAGCCCATATACCATGCATTATATCTACTGTGATGTCCACTTTGCACTTCACCCTTTGCACTCCACCAGATTCTTTACTTCGCACTCTGCTCCACAAAATGTGGAGTCTTCACCAAAAAATAGGCCAAGAAGAAAAACAATTTCCTTAATTAATTAGTAGACTAGAACTAGAGTAGAGAGTCAAAAATAGAGTGAGAGTATAAAATAGTGTGGAATAAATACAATTTCCATGAAAAATAAGTTAGAATTGATATGAAGGCTTCCACATACAACTCCTAAGTCAAAAATACAAAAGAAACCTCCAAAAATAAGATTGAAAGTCAAAGGATAAGGTTGGTAGGTAAGTGCATAAGGTTATGGATAAGGTAGTCTTTTAAATAAGAGGTAATGTGAAAAATGATTAGGAACGGTATGGATAAGTTAATGCATAGTAATGGAGATTTAATTTCGAGTTCAATGCACAACTAGTGCACAATCACTACCAAGTTTCATCCTATTAAAGATAGAATTTCTAAAAGTATAAAATGATCCCAAATTATATGGAATGTCTAGTAGATTAATAGAAGTGGTTATATGTAGGAATAATTATGTATTTATGAGTCCTTAAGTGTGCATTTACCGCCAACAACCATCCTGTCAACCATTGAATCTCAAATTAGAAAAGAAGTTGGGTCTACAGGAAAAACTAAAAAATCTATGGGCACTACTATTTTTGCACAAGATATGGCCACCCAACCACTACACCTAGATATATTCTTCTCTTTTCTTTATACATACCAAAAATAACTTCCTCTATTAACTTCAATGCATAGGGCATAAGTTTAGAGAGTGATATATTATGAGCTCATTGATAAGGTTTCTTAGACTAAACAACGAGACTCCTCATTACTCTTCGAGTTGCTTGTTTTTCATATACTTGAACCATAAAATCAACTAAATCAACCCCAAAAATTGAGTAAAATTACCCAACACCACTAAATACATATTAAAGATAAACTTAAAAATAGAAATACCACACCAAGTTGCCCAAAAACTCATTATTTTTAACTATTTGCAAGATGTTGCCCTAAAAATCATTATTTTAAAAGCTCTTGAAAATTTGGGGTGGTGGAATGTTTCTTTTACGTGTGGACGTCATCAAACCCAACCCATTTTCTTGGAAGCCATCTCTGATTTTGTTCATGTACCACCTCATTTTCTTGGAAGCCATCTCTTATTTGGTTCATGGTACCACGTCATTTTCTTGGAAGCCATCTCTTATTTCGTTCATATAATATAAGTATAGCATAACCATCTCTATATTCCTATTTACATTACAACTCTCCTCAACTAAACTACTACAGCCTCTGCGGCTTTAACAAACTGCTACAGCCTCCACGACTCACCAAATTTGTGGTAAATACTTCAGTCAGCGATAGTGAGGCAGAATGACGCTTCCTTAAGGGACCGTGAGGTAATTATGTTAAATATTTGAACACTTGGATTAAAATGCTACTGTGTAAAAAGTGGGTTATGCGAATAACTTGATGTTTGGGGATATGCAGGGTGGGAGAGTCCACAGAAATGTAGGTAGCACAGAACTAGAAACTAGCCCCTTTATTTCACCTCCGCGAAGGGGCAAAGAAGAGCTTGCGAAGGTCTCGCCAAGAAGTGCAATCAATCTAATAAGGAAGAGAATTCCACGCATACCATCCCCACCCACAACACCACCAGTTTCACTGTCTTCACCCCCGTATTTGCCCATACTACCTCCGCCACCACCGCAAAGTAGAATGGAAGGCCCGATAAAGCTACCAATGTGCAAGGGAGTAGGGAATGAAGATTTGGACTAGTTTTGGTTTATCATTAAAGCTGTATGGGAAGAACAGGGTGCCACGCATGACAATATAAAGAAGGCAACTGCTCCGAATGGAAAATGGCATCAACCCATGTTACTCATCCACCCATATTATTCATCGACCCATGGAATTTACCCATGGTATTATAAATGGCATCCGCCCGTAGTATTGTAAAATCCACTCATGGTATTCATTCACCCATGGAATTGACCCGTGGTATTGTAACTGAAAAATACTATAAGTAACAAGTCACATTTTGTAAAAGGAGAGATGGTCTGCCACAATGTAGCCTTTACAGTTCAGAGGCATGTAGCCGCCACATCTCTTCTCAGAGATAAGCTACCATTGCCCTAGCTGGTTTATTTCCATTTCTGTTTGAAGCATATTTCAGTATTTTCCATTAGTGAAATGAAGCATTATTTCCGTTGCATCTTTGTGTATATGGTTATCTAAGTAATTTGTTGCATTCCTATTTAAATCTAGATCAGTGGGTTTTAATAAAAAGTTTCTTTGTGGTTTTGTTTATTGGGAATTCTCTTATTTTTCTTCTGGCAATGCAATTTTTCAGATCTTGGGGGTCTCTCCTCCCAAGATCCATTTCAAATTTTTTTAGATCTTGGGGGCCTCCTCCCTAGATCCGGATCAGTGGTATCAGAGCAAGTTACGATTCCATGGGAATGAGGGTTTCATGCATATTTCAGTTTCAAATTTTGCAGAAATATTCAACAAACTTCAGGCATGTGCTACAACCTCCACAGAGCACTTTCTTGGGTCAAGCAGGAAGAATTTTTCTTTTTTCATTTTTTTGCAGGAATTTTTTTGGGTGGCGACTTTGCAGATCAGATCTGAAACATTTGGTACAAAATTTACAAAAAGAAATACCAGATCTGGATTCCTCTCGAAAAATCACCCAATTTCAAAAAAGCATTCCAATGACAATCTAAATGTGGGGATCGCGGATATCCAAGCTATGCTAAACAAAGAATTTAGCAGGCCAAAGTTAGAGGCACAATCGATCATTAGATTCAAGGAAATCATAATGCTACTAGGCGAGACCCCATGGGAATTGGATCAGAGACTAAGGTGCACAATTTGAGAAGTGAACATGACATCAAGGGTGTGGAAACCTAGTTCTAGCACCCTCCCATACTACTTCGGGTGAGATCTCAGTCTGTGCTCCACGGAATGTTGCCGAACAGGCCAATAGTACAAGGGTTTGTTTGGCTAATTAACTCTGAACCTAGGTCAGGCCCCAACAAGCCAACAACTATTTAACGACATTTGGTCTGTTCACTCATGTACTTTGTGAACACATGAGAAAATATGTGCTATGAAATCAACTTGCTAAGCCAAGCTATGGTTAGGTTGAACAAATCATATTGGACGACACTACCTAGTTTGGA
>APFE030685458.1:0-12756 GCA_000404065.3 Pinus taeda
AAAAATTCTAATAAGATTTGGAATCTTAAAATGAGGTAAAAGTTTAATTTTAGATCATTCTAAAAAAAAATTATAGAGGCTCCATCAAGCCCTTGTTAACCATGTACATGGCTTGATTGAGGGTTTACAAAACCCTCGATCGAGCTATTTTAATTTGAAATTTAGGCACACCCCTTTTGCCAAATTTCCTACAACTCCATTTTGTACCATAGTGGACCTATGGCTAAATTTGTCCTTGGGAGGTAGAGTTGATCATGTTGGATTCATGAAGGAATCATCTATCCAATGGCATATGAGTTTAACATTTTTGAATTCATATGATATTTTTCATCTAATTTCTTTTAAACATAATGCTTGAGTTTTTTTGAATTGTTTTAAGGAGGTTGAATAAAAAATCAATATCATAAAATATACACAACCAAAAACTTTGTAAAAACACAACTATCTTCGTTTACGAGTCCTCTTGAAAATGGTACTTTTTGTTTTCTGATTTATTTAAATAGTTTAAAAAAACATTACATGGACACGTGTTTGTAAAATGCAATTGAAATATTACTTCGCTAACTTCAAAAAATAATAAAATATATATTTTGACATAAAATAAATAAATTAATTAATTAATTAATATGACAAACTTAGCTCTCTCCATTTAGATCATGCTTATGTATATATATATTTGAAAATTACACATTTTAGACTAAGTTATGCTATGTGAACACACACATACATCTTAAGGTGTGTGAAAATTTGCAAGGACAAGAATTTCATTTAATGGAAAATTGATATATTATATGACACTAAATATTTTTGCAAAAATATTATGAGGACAACAACATAATTATCCACAATTTGTCTTTTTTCTCCAAATCAAAATTCAAAGTGATTATATGAATTTTGAGTGCTTCAATTTGATAATGGAGGAGAAACTTAATTTTTCATTGTCACATTTGGCCCAAAATTGTAACCCATCTTCATGCTTTCACCATATATAGAAATGTAATATTTACAATAAACCCTTAAAAAAATTTATATATTATATATATATATATCTTATATATACTTTGTATTTTTTATTAAAAAATAAATTACAGAATATGCTAAAGAAAAATGCCATACATAGTTATATTTATTTGACAATTTTAATATAATTAGGAATCAAAATATTTCAATATATAAGTATATAAAATATATAAAAAAAAATACAAACAATAAATTATAAACACATTTATCATGTAAATTAAAATAATATAATTTATATTTGTAGGTATAATTGTATAGTTTGTACATTTCTATAGGCTTTAACGATCACATATTTGTTGGAGTCATTGTCGCTCACCATATTGAGAATTAATTACTCAGACTAACAACTATTGTGGGAACATGAACTAACCATCCACTGAAAAGTAATGGCAAGGGTTTAAAATTTTACCCTAAGAGCTTGGAATTTCACTAATAATTATGATTTCTTATGATCTTTTAGCATAATAAAATACTCTTACATGATATCAGAGCCCGCATTCCCTAACATTGTAGATATTGTTTTTGGGGATTTTTTTTCCTTTTAATATCTAAAGAGAGTTTCCAAATCAATTATGAATCAATGGGTTTTGGAAATTCTTTATTACAGATATGCCAGTCTACATTTTTGATGAGATATTTATTATTTCTTTGTGGTACAAACCCATGCACACTTATGTGCAGAAGATAGGGAGGATAACTACTGCGTCTTCTGCTCGCGGATCTTTTAGGACTACAAGTTCTTGAAATTATTCTATTTCCATGAGGGAAATTTTTGCGTGGACTTGGCGGTTACGAAAATGACCTTCCACGTCTACGAGTGTTAGAAAAATTGAGAGTACAGAGAGAAAAATTAAACATGCAACACAAATCACACATTGTGATATCTTTATTGATCAAAATAGTTACACATATATATGACATAAATCTCTGACTTACACACATCTACATCATAACTACAACTCATACATAGGAAACAACAACTTCTAGATTGATGCTTGGGAACTCTCAATGACAAGTCATGAGAATACATGGAAGAATTACATCTAATACCCTCCCTTAATGCTTGCATGGAAAATAATGAAAACACATATTAAAACAACAAGGATAATCTATGCCTCACTAGTCTTCATCAATTCTCACATCCACTTTGGAATCTCACAAACATTTGTCTTTCACCACCACATCTTCGAGTCATCACTTGACCTCAATTTAAAATGTATCTGCCTCTGATCATCGTTGATGAACTTTGCAAGATCAACAATATTGACACCTCAGCTCATCGTGGCTTCAATAATAAGAGTCATCAAGTAATGAACCATCCTATGGACCAACCACCATCTGTCGAATATTTCACCTTCAATTACTTGTTAGTTGCTAGGATGGAGATCTAGATATAGAATGTGTTCAAAATTTGATCAAACAACTTTACCTTACTAACAAGAATTTATGTTTCGAACAACGGGGCTCCCAGTTTAATAACCACTAGCCCTTTTTATAACCAAAAAAACACACTAGAATTGATGTTTCCGACACTAGAGCTTCTAGTTTAAGAGCATAGGACTTGCAAGGAGGTTTTCGATAATGTTTTGGAAGAGGAGAGCATCGTCTATGAGAAACTAGTAATCACTTATGGCATATTTTACTTCCTTTAACTCTCCAAGGAGAGATTCTAATTCGACAATGAATTACACCATAATTTTAACCATGATTGGCATGTGTCTACCATGGTTTTCTTTGATGTAAAAATAATTAGGTTGAATTTGTCCGAGAAGTATTAAAGATTTATCAGTTGGATAAATGTGATGCAGAGGTGGATTTTTCACAAACTAAATGTTTTCTATAGACACAAAACCTAGCCACCGATCAATAATTTTTATCTTGCGGTACAATTTGAACAAAATTGTTTTGATCTGAGTGTGAGAAGGAGTATCTACCATTAGATGGTTACTATGATAGAGCAAGATCAACATAATTAACCCTGTCATATGCTATAATAAAGAAAATGAAAATCCCTCTGGTTTTCCTTAATAGTTGCTTCTTTGTCTAAAGTCTACTTGGGTCATGATGGCATAACATCAAATTATAGTTCCTCCAGACCATTCCATCTAGTGAATTATGTCATAGGCATCTGAATTGAGTTCCTTAAAAGGAACATTACATTTCTCCTTGGTATGGTTCGAACTGTCCTCTCTTGAAAAATAGGAGCCCAGTTAGGTTAAATTTTTTCACATTCTAGTCGTCTTCAGAGCCCATTGAGTTTTACTCCAGCCATAAACACCATAAACACCTATTGACCATTTTTTATTTTGTTTGTTATGGGTGCATGTGAAAATTATTATTTTTGGGTATGAAAAATGATCATCACAGTGTGTGGACAATAATTATGTTCGCCAACTCACTTAGAGGTGAGAGAGTTGGTGGAATTTCCTCTCTGGGTTATTACATAGGTCCCTTTCCAAGAATGATTCATATTAGAGGTAATTACGTTGAAGGTGTTTTTCTCTGCGGGCTTTCAGTGTGAAAACATTTTCATTGCCACGAATTGGAATCTCTCATTTTTTTCCTCTTTCACTGAGTAATAAACTTACGCATTGAAAGAGTTTTGTGCTTGTTGTCTTGATTGAATGCAAATGCTGGGCAATTTTTTGGTGGCCAAACTTTTTGCTTTGAATATGCCAGAGAGAATTTTCATGGTGGGTTTTGTCCAAAGGAGTAGGCCTTTTTGCCATGGCCACACATTTATTTCCTTATGGTCTTAATTATACCATGATCTTCTTTGTAGATGGGACTATACCTGAAAAGATTCTCCTCGATCATGGTCATGGTCATCATAATTTTCAATCTCATGATCTTCATCTCCCTTTTATTTTTTCCTATGAAAAAAATATTGTAATGCTACTGCAATCACCTTTGTTGCATCAAATGTTGTTCCTAGATTTCTACCAAGCCTACTTTCACATGCCTGAGATCATAATAAAGAATTGCCACAATCCCTTCTTGTCTCTTCTCCAAATCCAATGCATGAATAAGACCCCAGACCTCCAATTCCTATCTCAAAACATCTTTGCTCAATTTAACAAGAACAAAACTTAAAAGAAGCACTTGAGATGCATGTTCTTAGCCTAATGGATAAAAAACCTTGAGACATGAAACCATGACTTGCTCCCACTATGAGAAACAACACCACTAGTGATTCTTGTGTTCTTATTGTCATTGTAATTGTAAGGCCTGATTAGGGGCATCAATGGAAGAAAATGGTTGGTTACATCACCTTGAAAACCAACAAGAACCTATTGTTATTCTTTTTAGTGGCGTTGTGCTTATATGTTATCCCAGAGCACGTGTTGAATTGAAACAACGAGATAAGGGATGTCGATATCAGAGGAATTATACAAGGGCACAAATAGATTCACAGGAAATATACTGTCTTTTGTGTTTTCTCAATTATTTATTTATGCCTGTCAAATATCTCATTTTCTAGATTGGAGAATAATGATTCAAATACCATGTAAGATCCTCAAAGCTTGACCCAAGGATACCATAACAGAAAAATTAATTTCTTATTTTGTCTAGCTAAAAATACCAAATTAATGGTCTAAAACAACTCCAATATTGAAAGAAGAGCTTCAATTTTCCACTCTTATTTTGGTCAACATATTGTGTGAAATCTAGTAAGGGGGAGTAGAATAGGCTGCAAATGTTAATAGTGATGTAGATCTAGCTCCTTCCAATTTAATGGGCTAGATAACATATTAATCACGAGAGCGGAGGACTACCCTAGGGAACCGAAACCGTGATCTCTGGACTTCAATAAAAATCCATTTAAATGTAATGAATAATTCATATGCACTATAATACAAGGGTTTGACAAAAAACAAGAGTAGGATTCTTTATTTATTTAATTGGTGACCTGAGTTCGCTACATGGCGGTTTCCAAGATTAAAAGGTGGCGGTCGATATATCTAAGGATCGAAACCATGCCGTCCGTGATAGTCTGGATTTTGTTCAGACTCTCCCGCATAAAGTGTGCAGGTTTGGTTAGGATCTCCAGTACCAGCGGGTTCCCCATCCTCTCACCGTCCAACATGAAGATAAAAACCCCTTCTGTCAATAACCTCGGGATGATCCAATCAGTCCTCCCTTCAACATATCCTCCAATTGATCTGCAATTTCTTTTTTCTTTTCAGAAGGAAAAGACCCCCTATTTTTGTATTATATAAAACAGTACATATATACAATTACATAATAGCACCATATGCCCTATTGATCAACCAATCTCTGATTGATCCGAAAACTTACTATATGCCACTATTAACGGCTTCTGCCAATTCCTATATAATCTTCTGTTTCATAGAATGAAACAGAAATGCTAAATTCAAGCATTTGTTTAGAATTGTCTCCATATAAAGTAGTCATCCATATGTCTTTTTAATACATAGACCTTATACAAAACATATACAAAAAGTAGATCATAAAGTTGTTAGAGAATACTTATATGTGCTATTCCGTAGCTCAGTAGACAAAGTGTGGAGTGCATTATCTAGGCATGTCGACACTTCCTGCTTCTATCGTCCTTGTCCCCATTCTTATTTGAATATGAATTCCATCTTGTGTATCCAGTAGCCCCTTTCTTGACATCCCATCTACGTTTTTGTTGTAGACTCGGTTGATGTGTTGTATGGTATAATGATGGAGTGTGGTCCATAGCCCTTTTATTCAACTTAACCACCCTTGAAGGTGTTCTATTCTATATTATTCCTTCCCAAAATATGGTCTACAATACATCTAGAATCACCATAGATTTTTATTTGTGGGATATCCATGAATTTAGTAAACCATATTAACCCACACAAGGAAATAGCTTATGCTTTCATACTCGATCCCTCTCCCATATACCAGTGTATCCAGAATTATTGATCTTTAGAAAATTTTATCCATACTCCACATCTGTATCTCCCTCCTTGTGAAGCTCCATCGAAAAAACCCTACTGGGTATTTGATACCTGGAGCCATCCCTTTGTCTTCCTTGTTCTTTTTCAAGGTTCCATTCCCATCAACAAAATTGATCCATCCCTTTATGTAATCACAAATCATATCTTCTCTCCACTTTTTTGTTCCAAATATAAGTTGATTGCACCATTTACAAATTTCTGAGAAGACAGCAAGCGAGAGCATCGTGCATTTGGTTCATTGATTACTCCAACATTTTACTTAAATCTTTTTTGTGGATTATAAACAATGGTTAATGATAAAATGCAAGTGGAAAAGTAACCTTTTAAGGTTTCGAACAATCTACTATATTATTTAAAATATTAAGGAATTGTGATGAACATGAATGACCAAGGTTTCGAATTTTATGACATCATTATTATTTGATAAAAATGAGATGATAGGCTTTTTTATTTTTAAATTTTATTTTTATAGCTTGACAAAGCAGAAGAAAACTTTTAAAATGGGGTATTCTAAAAAATATATTTTTATTTCATTAATAATAAAAAATATTCCAACAAATCATTATATTTATAATTTTTTTAGAAATTGTTTTTATTTTAATTATATTATTTTTTATTTATTTTAAATTACTTAAAACATAGAGATTTACTCTTTATAGGTGGAATGGATGATTGAAATTTTTATTATTTAATTATTTTTATAAAATTATATAGTTATTTTATTTTAAATGTGAATTTAATGCTTAAGTAATTTTAGATGATTTTATTTGTTTTTTTAAATATTTATTGCCTAATATGCTTTTTATAGTATAATTTCTTTTTACATTTAGATGTTTCAGTATTTTGATTTATAGAGTGGAGAAATTTTAAGAAGTTAAATGTATGATAAATGTAAATAAACATTAAAAAAAAATACTTTACTATGCAACTTATATTATTGAAATAATAAAAAATCATAAAAAAATAACAAAACTATATTTTTAAGTTGAGATTAACTTAGCTCAACATTGTGGCTTCAACTTTGTTAGAGAATTATGTCTTAAATAGTTATTTTTTTGCAAATTTTGGTATGTGTTTGTCTAGTTGGGGAGATATTGAAGAGCTTAGAAGATGACAAAAAGTCGAAAGTCTCTAAAGGAAAGAGATTTATTAGATATAATATATTGAAAGTTGATCACAAACAGATTTAGCATAATCGCTCAATCAAGGAAGCATTCAAACAAATGAATTGATATCTCAACAACTCAACTTGCAACCCATGGGAGGATACCAGAATTAGGATTTTGTGGCACCTTTTATTATGGAATTAACCCTCCTAAATCTATCAAAACTCCACAGAGTCCTAAGTTGTTATAAGAAAAATCGAAGATGAAAACCAAAATGCTACCAAAACAGATCTAGAATTTCAAATAATGGGAACTGCAACCCTCTATGGCGAGGCCTACTAGACCATTAGCTCCAAGAACACTAAGTCAAGTGAGGATCATAATCAGCCAAAATACCTAACAAAATAACAATAAATGATCCTGGAGCTAAGAATGATAGCTCGTCCATTGGTCCATGGGTCAATCCCCATTACAAGTTCTTCACAAGGGTCGACGTGGAGGGTGATGCAAATATTTTGTGGGATGAGAATCGTATGATGACCATTACCATCAAATCCTTGTTGATTAATGTAGAGGAAATTAATTCACTCCTTGATTATTTTCCCCATTCAATAGAACTAGCAATAGAGATTCAAGAATCGATCGTTCACTATGATCTATGGAATTTAGGGTCAGAATTGATGTCAATATTTAGTCTGGAATCATTCACAAATCTCCTAGATCTAGACAAGAAATGGTTATCTAGAAATGTGAAGGATATGCTGAAAACACTGTCACACCGAGAAAAACCCATACCATAACAACAAAGAACTACATGTAATACCATGCATGTGAAATCTAGCAAGGAAAACACACATACAGATCGATCTGTACAAAGAATCCTATTGTGTTGCTTGATCCTGCTCTTTCTTGCTTGCGCATTCCTCCTTTGCCTTTCACTATCCAATGCAAAACCTGAGAAAAAAATTTATAAATGATCCTCAGGAGCCTTTTTATCATTGATGCCTCGATTTTCTTCTTTTTCCTTCTCACATGCAACTTGTGACCTTTCACCTTCCTTTTCTCCTAATTTCCATTATTTTCATAAATAAATGTACCAAAAATGTCATTTTTCCTTCTCAAACCCTTTTCGATTTCCTTTGCCAATTTCATTTAGCCATAATAACTGAAATGAACACCCACTAGAATGTTTTTCCCACCATTCAACTTGGAATATGTGTCCCATCATCATGGTCGTATATATTTTTACATGGATTTTTTACTAGGGTTGTTACATATGTAATCTATATGTGTAAACAACATATTTACGCATAGGGGTCTCATACTTATCTGAGAATTGCTATGAAGCATTGTTCCCTTATATCATCTGTTACATTATCATCTATTAGGTCATAGATACATTATTCATTCATTTACAAGTAAAAACATGATGAGATTCATACATAGCCACTCTCATAAAACATATACATAACCAACATAATAACAACATAAATACCAAGTAAGTCACAGCCATATGATCCACATATAAACCCATATAATACTCATAGAAATACACAGAGAAATAACATCATATTGATGATGTAAAATCCAAAACTCTAGGATGGGACTACCACATTCCACCCGACCATAGAATGCCTGAACCAAATCTCTCCTCAACTATTCAACCCTGTGCCATATTCCAAGCATGAATGTGGGACTCAAACCAAACGTACCAACCAGGGAATGCTAAGGCTAAACCACCCCACCCTCATCAATAGAAACCAAAATTTAGTGTAATCCATCCTTGATCACTAGGCCAACACAATAAACATGTAATAACAGGCTTTACCATGATCCCCACCTATTGGGCCCAAGATCCCCCAAGGGTATTTTTGGGGCTAAGAGCCCATATTTTGGTCCAATTTTGTAATTTCAATGTAAAGACTCCACATTTTGTGGCGCGGAGCATGTAGTTGTTAAAAGAGTCATAGGTTTTTCCACCCTTATCTTGATAAAGTAATGTTGGTTTTAGAGATCTACCCATGGTCTGCAGACCATGGGATTGTATAAATAGAGCTAAGCTTTAAGTAGTTAAAAACACACAATGTTGAATTAATGAAGATGTATGTGAGATAGTTCTGAAGTGTAAGCTATGTTTTGGGTCATAACGTAGGTAGAGGATTTGTAGCTGAGTGTGCAGGGCGAGCCGAGTCTATAATCATCTGGAAGTATTAATAAATAGAAGTTTCTATCATTTATGTGTCTTTATTTCCTATTTATGCATCTGTTATGTTGGATATGATTTTCACTTCTAATGCTTATATGGTGCGTGAATGTGTATAAATGTATTGGTTAAGTGAACGTACGTAATAATATTTGTTTACACGAAGCTAATTAAGATTTGTCAATAAGATAAGTAAGATACTTATCCTAGCTTGGTAAATAGTGTAGTTCATTGCCCTAGCAGCATAAAAGGACTTTAGCCCCTTGTTATGGCTGCGTGAAGCTGATTGTAACAAATTGCGAAGGTACTAAAGGGTGGAACAAAGCATGAAATGACCTGCACAGAGGCAGGTATAGTTGGAATAAACTGACATCACAACCATATTAAGGGTGCAAAAACTTGGTTCTAACATCCCCCCATACTGCTTCGGGTGAGACTTTAGTCTGCACTCCACGAGCTAATGCCGAAAGGGCCAATAGTGTAGAAATTTGTCTGGATAACTAATGCTAAACCAGGATTAGGCCCCCATAGGCCAACACCACCCTATTACTAGGTCAAACGATCATGGATGCGACCAAATTTCTCCACCTACACCATGGGGAATTTTCCTGCCTCCTACTTTTTCAAGTTTTACCTCAATCCACAGTCTAATCCAAGGACCACTAGGCCCTAAACTGAGACACCACCATCTAAGTTTTATAGTATATCTTTCCATTCACTGGGAAGGATTCCTAAGCATTATGAAGGGCAAAAACATCTTGGCTTTAACATATATCCCACCATTAACTAGAAAGGATTCCTAGGCCCACCAAGTCACTTAATCTTGGCTTTATCGCAACCCATAGTCTAGATTAGGGGTTACTAGGCTAGTGGTTTTAGCATGATCCACAATCCAGTTCAAGGACCACTAGGCCATGTGTTCTATCATTGAGAGATCCACCTAACTTAGCTTCGAATCCATCTATCAATCAAGCACAACCAAACATGAGAACCACCTCAGCTATTCGGAAATGGAAAGGTTAGGTAGAAAACGTAGTCACACCTCAAAATACCAATGCCATAACAACAAAAGAACCACATGAAATACCATTCATTCCAAATCTAGCAAAGAAAATATAAATGCAAATTGATACGTGCAAATAATACTGATGTAGTTGCTTAATCCTGTTCTTCCTTACTCACTCCTTCCTTACTCTTGCCTTCTTTGCATTTCTTGATCCAATGCCAAAGTGCTCCAATAAAACTCTAAGTGTCCAAGACCGTGTGTGAGAGAGAGAATAATGAGAGAGCTCCAAAACTGAATTGACCAAGCTTACCCACTGATCCTCAAAAGCCTTTTTATTAATGAGGCCTCTATTTTCTTCATTTTCCATTATTTTCCTTCATTTTCCTCCTCACATGCAACCTATGACCTTTCACCTTCCCTTTCTCCTAATTTCCATTATTTTCATAGATAAATGTGCCAAAAATGTCATTTTTCCTTTCCAAAGCCTTTGCCATTTCCTTTAGCCATAATAACTAAAATGAACACTCGGTAGGATTTTTTTTCCCACCATTCATATTGGAATATGTGTCCCATCAACTACGATCTTATATACTTTTACATGGATTTCTAACTAGGGTTGTTACACTTGTGCATCAAGCCCAAGAAGAGCTCCTTGCTGATAGGGTCATCTACAAAGCTCGCACCTCGGGATTACGGGCCTTTCAAGATCCTTGAAAGGATTAGACAGGCGGCTTGCAAACTTACACTACCAGTGATAGTGAAAGTCCACGATGTTTTGCATTGCTTAAAAGATATGTGAAAGATTTTGATCATGTGATTGATTGGTCTAAATTGCAGGTTGAGCCAGAAGGATAATTTCAGACAAAAACTCAGTGCATATTGCAGTGGAACAACTCATGCTCTAGAACTGATCGATCGAGCAATTTAAAGTGCAATGGAAGCACTTTGGGCACGATGAAGCTACATGGGAGATGGCTGATCAAATGCACGTTGTGTATCCTTCATTGTTTATCGATTACAACAAAGGAGTTTTGGTATCTGTATATATTTATGCATGGTTTTTACTATAAATATTGCAATGAGTTGTTTTACAAAGGTGCAATAAGTGGTATGGTTGTCATGTTGTCATGTTTGTCATGTGGGTTTTCTTTTCAACAAGTTGTTCATTGGAAATGCCTCATCAAGCTAAGTTATAAATCTACATGGCTAGTATGGTTTGGCTTGTAGTAGTTTTACTAGTTGTAGGTGTCATATAACACCAAGGAAGGCGTTCCCCTAAGTAGGAGGGGTTTGTAATAGCCTCAGGTTAAAATTTCATGTAATAAAGTTAATAAAGAAACAATAAGACCAAGGTCATGGGACATGTATTTGAAGCTGAATGTTGGGTAAAAAATCCTAGCGGGTGTTCATTTGGTTTATTATGGATAATTAAATTGGAAAATGATTTGAAAAGGAAAACATGCATTAATTGACATTTTATTTATGAAAATGAAGGAAAATTGGAGAAAAGGAAAGTGAAAGGTCACAAAAATGCATGAAAAGAAAATCAAAGGAAAATAAAGGAAAATGAAGAAAATAAAGGCCTCAATAATAAAAGGCTTATGAGGATCAATTCACACATTTTGTTGGTTAACCTTCTATAAGTATGAGCTTGGAGCTCTCTGTCTTTATTCTCTCTCTCTCTCTCTCATACTCTCACACACAAAGCATTCTTGGAACAATATAGCATTAGAGAAAGGAATGCAAAGGAAGGACACAAAGGAAAAGGAAAGAAAAGATTAAGCAAGGAAGAGTTGGATCAAGTGGCAACAATGAGATTCTTGCAAGTATTGAGTTGCATGTATGATTTCCTTGCTATTTTTGGTGTGCATGGTACATGCATGTGTGTATTTGGTTCTCTTGCTATCATTGGCATCATTTTTTCTATGTATGATAGTGGTTTTAGCCTTTCCTTTCCATTTCTAGATAGGCATTATGTGATGGGGTTTTCTCAAGTGGTTGAGCTTCGAATTGTTTGACGGTTTTGGAGCCCGGTGAGATGGTCCCAGGAAAATTCCTAAAGGCCTATGAATCCCTTAATTGGTTTTAGTAGGATTGCGGTAAATCTTGAGGGTGGAGACGGGAAAATTTCTCAAGGTATTGGTGAAGAAATATAGATGCATCCAAGATTGTTTGGGCCCTAGTGATCCCTTGAATGATTTTGGTGGGATTAAGGTAAAGCCTGGTAGTGTATTTTTTGTTTGGGCCTAGGAACCCCTTGACTGGTAATGGCGGGATTGCGGTAAAGCCTCGTTGTGCATGTGCTTTTTCAGGCTAGCAATCCCTTAACAAGTTTTTGCAAGATTGTAGAAAAGCCTGAGGAATTTTGGCTGTTTTGTTGTGAGACCCACATTCATGCTTGGAAAATGGCATGGGGGTGATTAGTTAAAAGAAATATTTGGTTCAACCCAAACTATGATTGGGTTGTAC
>APFE030685464.1:5782-42810 GCA_000404065.3 Pinus taeda
ATCTACAAGTGGGTATGTGTTTAACCTATTTGGAGGTGCAGTCAGTTGGATGAGTAAGAAACAATCTGTAGTGGCACTATCAACTACAGAGGCAGAATACATGGCAAGCCACTCATGCAAGCAAGGAAGCAGTTTGGTTGTTGTGTTCAAGTATGGGGTTAGTACAGGGAGCTATAAGGATAGACTGTGATAGCCAAAGTGCAATTTTCTTGGCAAAAGACCCTGCTTATCATTCAAAGACAAAGCACATTGATGTTCAGTATCACTTTGTGAGGGATATGATAGAAGACAAAAAGGTGTTGCTGGTAAGGTGGACACTTTGAAGAATACTACAGATGCATTGACAAAATCTGTGAGCTCTGAGAAGTTCTCTTGGTGTAGAGAAACAATGGGTGTTTCAGGGCTGGAAAAATGACTAAGCTCTCCTCTGGCCCCCTATGGAAAGAAAAAAACAAGTGGGAGATTGTTGCCTTGTGTTATATTCTTTCCACATAGTTAATAGGGGGTTTGAGGGGTACCCGTAACCCCACTTTATGTGGTCCGGGGCAGTGCCCCGGAAAATTTTGGTTTTGGACCCTATGTTAGGTTGGGCGGACCCACCTATGGTTTTTTGCATGATTTTCGCACATGTTTTTTGGACGCGATGGTTTTCAGTCCATGGTATTGGATCGATGGTTTTTTTGGTTAGATGGCTAACTAGTGTTGTCATGATTTTCCAAGTTAGATCGAACTATGTGGTCAATAGATTTCCCTATCCTTCCAAGTGAATGTTTTTCAATCACTCCACCAATCCTCCAATTTGAAAAACTTACTCTAACAATGGGTGCTCCCATTCCAGTAGATCAATCTTATGTATATTATATATTTTGGAGGATATATCCACACACTCAGGTCCCAAACAATGTTTGTAATTCTTATGTTCTAGAACAGAGGATGCTTCTCAACATACAATTGAAAACTCGAAGACTACAAGCTCACTAGGGGAAGGACTAGGGAGCATAAATTCCACTAAAACTCAAATTAAAGGAGACTTTTGGCCTCGAGAGTCCCTCAATGTTGGAGTGACTCCAAGGAGGGGGATCCTTCAAAAAATTTCAACAACCAAGAAACAACAAACCAAACACAGTCCAAATTAAACTGGCATGAATTCTTATCAAACCAAACAGAGGTGGGATCCTAGCTTCCCATCAACACTTTCCATGCAAAATTACCCTAACCGCACCTTAAGCAAATAAATTACCAGCCTCTAGTAATTTGTGTGAATTCACAGCTCCTAGCATGTAGACTACATACTTACCTCTCTTTTCATAACTAGTATGATGTTGAGAATGAGTCCAATCCTATGAGCCATGTAAACGTTTAAATGATTGATGCATGTCTTTGTACCCATAGATATTAATTGAGGATTGTGGCATTGTTTAATGGTGCCATTAACAATAAGTAGCACATCTTTTAAGGATTAAGCTATACTGACAAACCAACCCACTTGATAGTTTTTTTTTTACAAGACATGGTAGAATGTGATTTAAGAGAAATTGAGCATTACTTATCTAGCTTGGACAAGTAAAGATGCTAAAGTATTATCAATTGGAATGGAGATAGAAACCATACAGTTTACAACTACCTTTGAGTCTCCCACCACCAACATTGATTGGATATTATATCCATAGTTATTCTCAAACGTTGCAGTAGGTAATAAACTTATGCTTGGTTATTGGACATGATACCAATTCCCCATGTGAAGTAAGTCTGACTTGTTCCCCTGGGTCCATGATGACTCTCCCCTGCAATTGCAACACAAAATTCCCCTTTGAGGCTCCATCAAAATATAGAATATAAGAGTGTTGAACAAATTTCCATTTTTTATCAAGGGTGCTTAGTTGAAGCCTCCAGTTTGGTCTAGTGTTTTGTTTGGACATACTAAGGCCTATAAATTGAGGAGCTATATGGTATTGAAAAAAATATTCTTATTCATCCACACTCAAGAATCAAAATTTAATTTGCATTAAGTTGTTTTCATTTGGAGTTAAAAGTGTTACGCTATGAGGCCTTTTAATTTTATTGCTACTGAGGGGTTATTCAATTCCTGGTGATATACTTCTCTATTCTCGGTAAACCATATTTTGAAACATAAACACTTTGGCAATGTTAACTTGTCTTTTTAAAATTGATTGGTCTTTTGGGGTTCCATTAGTTGTATTCCATTAATAGAACATGGTTTTCCACAAATATTTCATTCTCATTCTATTATTTAAGCCAGTGAAATTTGATTGCCATACTCTGATTGTAAACTTTCACTCATAGATGTAATGAATCAATTTCAAATTTGAGACGCAAAACACATCTCGAGGGGCCAATGATGCCATGCTTTATAAACTTTTTTGCAGTGAGTATCTTCTCATGAACTAATTCTCAATAAAAGATATTAACTTTTGGGAGGTCGTCAAAGTGCCATATTTGATTCCATATTGTTGATTCTTTGGGGAGAGATAGAAACTGCAGCTGATGTGAATATCCTCACTTGACACTCTAATCAGCATGTCCCCAACCCCTATGATATGAACAAATTATTTTCCAAGGTGCACAACCTTTGTGAAAGAGGATAAGCCAAGAAACATGAGGTTGCAAATGTGATGGGGAAAAGTCAATTTTCTACTCCGAACATTGACCCAATTCATTGCTCCAAGAAGAGATATCAAAGAGCTCATTCCATTTTTATTGTCCATTACTTCTTTTAAATGGTGGGGCTTATTTTCCATGGTGCACAACCTTTGTGACAAAGGATAAGAAAAGAAACATGAGGTTGAAAATGTATTATTTACCATACATAAAAAAAAATTGTGAAATTCCATTTTGCCTCAAAATTAAATTTCTGGTATGTGTTCTTGAGTCAATATATTGAGGCTTACCTTCCCCATGATAGGTTCCATGCACGTGATAACATAAGCCAATTCAAAGCGCAAATGTTTTGAGGAATCTATTCATAGTTCATGTTTGTAATCCATTAAAAGTTAAAGTGAAACTTGGAGCAAAAACCCACCATGTATTTATATGTACTAGTGAGTATTATATATCTACCCCAAATTAGTTCTGACAATTCATAATATAAAACTGCATTCTGAAACTTTAAACTAAATTTTCCAAACTAGCCTTTACACAAGGAAGTATGTGTTGGGTTGCAAGTTGAGGATTCAATATTCTACAAAATTTTGTCACCTTTCCAGCAGCACTACTATGAAATTTTGTTTCATTGTCATGAAAAAATCGCACATATGTCGCCACCAGGTCCACATAAATATAAAATGAATATAAACATGAATGTGTTTCCTCTCAAATCAATATTTTTCTTCAAGTGCATTTCAAAAATTATATGGAATATATAATGCAAAATAAATAGATAAATAAACATGAGCTAAAATTTCCTTCATCAATATCTAGGGAATTAATATGTAGCTCTTGAGGTGATTTGCACATGTTGAACTCATTTTTCTAATGATATCCTAACACCACATGCTCCACCTAACCCCAAAATTAAATTGATCACCAATTTATTCTCTACTACCAAGCATCCATTGTCTTCCGAATCTAGGGGATATTCCACCCTAGCATCACTTGATCTCTAGTCTCTTCTTCAAACCTTAGTGGAAACATTGAAAGACTAACATGGATCACTCCCTAGGGGACCCATCAACCTAGGCCATTCTCAAAGAGACATTGAGACACAAGCTCTGAAAGTGGACATTGTAGTTTTTGGCTTCAAGGATGAAAGTGACTATTCATTTTACTTATAATCAATTCCTACTTTGAGAATGTACTTATAATTTGCCACCTAAAATAATTAAGGTTTTTCTTATGGCTCTTATATGTCTATATTTTATTTTTTACTCTTGGGAGATGAACTTTAAACTTTGTTCTCCCAAATTGTGCACCCAACCTTGCTCCCGCAGTGGTAATCAGATATCCACTTCACCTTATCTCAATAATTTCCTCAAGGTCCCGTCAGGATTCCCAGTTACAAACAAATCTGGGTTTGTTTAACGACATGCAATAAAATTCTAATGCAAACTTCATATGGAGTTACAAATTCTCACATAGAAATCCCATTTAACACATGAAAATTTCATTGATTCACCCACTTCTTAGCATTCTAGATGGCTACACAAAAGTAAAATAGCAAGGGAATTCTACAACAAATCCATATGAAATTTACCCATTTAATAATGAATTTCATGCTAGATTATGCCTACATTCAAATCCATGAGAATTGATATTCTATTTTTTGTACATAATTCAAAGAGTTACTAATCTTTCTAATAGAATTTGTCCAAAAACCTGACTGCATGGGAATGGGAATGATTCAAATCCCATCCATAGATATCTACCATGGATATCGACCCAAGGAAAACTAGTAAACCAAAAGGACTAAGATAGACCTAAAAGGGATTATGTTGTTTCAATGTTATACAAATGAATTATTCTATTTTATGTCTTAATAGTTTCCCATTACCATTGTTAAACAAGTTTTTTTTGTGAAATTTCATTTTGCCTCAAAATTCAATTTTTGATATATGTTCTTCCAATGTTTACTCAAAAATTCTTTTGCAAAGTACAATTTTGTTTTCTATGAACAAGTGAATTCATATGAAGCATATCTCACTAAAGCAATTTGGGTACAAAATGGTTACACATAATGATGAAAGGAAAATGTAAATATTTTGCTCTAAAATCTTTGAACTAATAAAAATATGTTGTACCCTAAGTGAGTTCAAGACAAAAAAGAAAATAGGGCATAGAATGTATATTGCCTCTTTAATTGATGTTTATTTTTATTGGGTATTATGAAATCATTTTTTATTCATATGTACTTTTGAACTATGCCATATAGTGTTATGCAACCATCTCACAAAAAGATAGATCAATGACTTAAAAACTATCCTCTTTAAAGGGGAACCTCCTTTACATTACATAAATGAACAATTATTGGATGATACAAATGACAAGACCTCTTTTCTATATCTAGGAGTCTAATGGGTCACAATATAATCATAGCCTAGATAACATTAATAATGTAAGGGCACAACAATAACAATAGTGAGTTTCTATGGGGCAAAATAATAACAATATGGAGACTACATGAGCACAACAATAACAATAGGGGGCTACACTAACAATAACAATAAGGGGATACACTAGTATTAAAGGGACCTAACATGCCCCTCTCCTTCAAAAAAGTGTTTTCCTCAACGCTTGAGTAGTTCTAGATGCTTCTGTATAAAATTTTCATCCTTCTATGTGGAATTTTCAGTGGGTAAGTTCTTCCACTTGATGAGATACTCTAGAATTGATCGATTTTGTAGTTGTTTGGTTCTTGTTTGCGTGATTGCTTCAAGTTCCAATATGATTTTTCCTTCCTTGTCAAGTTCTGGAAATATTGTTTGAACTGGGAGCTTGTCACCTATAACCTTCTTTAAGCATGAAACATGGAAAACTTGGTGCACTCGAGAAGATGCAGGAAGCTCCAAATTGTATGCCATAGTACCAATCTTTTGCAACACTTTGTAAGGATTGTACTACTTTGATGATAATTTATTATCTTTATTAGCTTACTTGAGTGACATTTGTTTATATGGTTGTAGCCATAAAACTACTCAGTCTCCTACATCAAAACTTATTTCACTGCGATGTTGATCTACATGTTGGTTCATCTGATTTTGTGCCAAAGTGAGGTTATCATTTAAGGGTTGGAGAACTTGTTTTTTATGCTTGACGTGATCTTCCACTGCTTGAACCTTAGAATTTTTTCTTAAAGATGATGTGATGGATGGTGGATGATATCCATAAAGTGACAAAAATGGGGTCATTTTTGTTGTAGTATGGAAGGAAGTGTTATACCACCATTCAGTGAGAGGTAACCACTTGACCCATTATGTTTTTGAATCAGATACAAAGAAATGAAGATATCCTTCCAAACATTTGTTCACTATCTCATTTTTTCCATCATATTAAGGATGATAAGATGATCTACGAGCTAATTGAGTACCTAGACAAGAAAATAATTTCGTCCAAAAATTTCCAATGAAAATGGGATCTTTGTCACTTATAATAATCTTTGGGTTTCCATGTAGCTTTTGAATTATTTCCATAAATGTAGTAGCAATTGTACTAGCTTTAAATGGATGAGATAATGCACAAAAATGTGTATAATTGGTAAGTCTATCAACTACCACCATGATGACAATCTTTCCTTCAGACTTGGGTAAAACTATGATAAAATCCATTGAAATCCCCTCACAATGTTGACTTGGAATGGCTAAAGGTTGTAACAGACCCGGGGTCTTAGTTGTCTCAATTTTATTTTGTTGGCAAACCAAACATTCCACCACAAACTTTCGAAAATCAAGGCCCTCCCAAAAAAATTCCTTCTTAACTCTATGCCGAGTTTTAAAAATCCAGAGTGCCCTGGGAGAGGTATGCCATTCCAAAAGAATATTTTGTTTGAGTTGGGAATTATTACATATATATAAGCGATATTTGTACCATAATGAAACATTTTTCTAGCTAAATGTATCAGATATATTGGGGTCTTGCTGCAACTTTTGAATGAGTGTCCACACTTCTTCGTCATTCTTCCATTCATACCTTTCTTAAGTTATCCAATCTAGTTGGATAATAGAAATGGCACAAAGAAATCATTCCACATCCCCATCCTTTCTTAAGACTTCATCTACAACAACATTTTTCTTCCCTTTTTGTAGATGATTTCAAATTCATAACCCAACATCTTTGTGACCCATTTTTATTGTTTTTCTAAATATATATTTTCTCCAAAAAGTATTTAACAGTATCATGATATGTTTTTACCTTGAAGGGTCTTCCCATTAGGTAAGGTCACCATTGCTTTAGTGGATGTTGTAGGTTTTAACCCCATACATAAATTACCTGCATTTGAATTCTAAAAAATAGAAAATAAACAATGGTGAGAGCATAAAACATGAAATAGATATACACAGATATTTCCCTTGGATCCCAAAACCGGGACTACCAGATTGATTTTTCATTATGTTCCTTTCAATGTTACAATACATATATATACATGTCGAAGCATCTATAAAACTCAATCCATTAACCCTGGATTAGAACATAACAGTAGTTCCCTTGATCAGATCTACAAAATATCACGGACAGTAAACCATCATACCCAAAACCATGTGTGAAATCCATGCACAAAACCATAGGTAGGTCTGCCCACCTAATATAGGGAACAAAAGAAAATTTCTCGGGGCACTACCCCGAACCCCATGCAGGGGGGCTACCGCCCCCTATGACCCCCCCGCACATGGGCTAGTTGTGGAAAGAATATAACACAACCCAACATTCTCCCATGTGTTGTTTTCTTTCCATATGAGAGCGTATTCATTGATCCAGCCCTGTAATGCTCAATTTTTATCTACACTAAAAGAACTTCTCATTGCTCACAGACTTTATCAATGCATGTGTAGTATTCTTCATAGTGTCTACCTTTACCAGCAACACCTTTTTGTCCTCAACCATATCCCTCATAAAGTGATTCTGAACATCAATGTGCTTTGTCTTTGAATGATAAGCAGGGTTCTTTGCCAAGAAAATTTCACTTTGGTTGTCACAGTCTATCCTTATATATTGTTTTACTAACCCCATACTTGAACATAATATCTGCAACTAAATTGCTTCCTTTCTTGCATGAGTGGTTTTCATGTATTCTACCTCTGTAGCTGAAAGTGCCACCCACTACATATTGTCTCTTACTCATCCAACTGACTGCTCCTCCAAATAGGTTAAACACATATCCACATGTAGATCTTATCTGATCCAAATCTCTAGCTCAGTCTGCATCAACAAAACCATGGATGTCGAAAACTTTGTCCAATCCTAGTATTCCTTGGCAGCACAAACCATAATCACTAGTTCCACGCAAATACTTGAAAACCTGCTTCACTGTTTTCCAATGATCCTTCCCTAATTTTGAAATAAACATGCTCAATACTCCTCTTAGACCCCTATACCAATAGGTATCATATGTCATGATTGACTTGATGAGCTATGTAATATGTTCATACCTTTTCTTATTGCAAAGGTTTTCCATATTTTCAAAAAAATAAAAAAATAAAAAAAAAAATGTAAAGAGGGTATACCCTAAAAGAAAAATCAAAGGGTAAAAGAATAAAGATGGTCAAAAAATGAGAAAAAAATGAACCCCAAATAAGAATAGACTAGGAAAGTGTGCAAGTCTAAATGCCACTACTTTTCATTTTCTGTAATAAACAAATTATGTGCAGCTTTTCACTTATGCCACAATTCATGAATAAACAAATTGTTTAAACTTGGCCTATTCATTTTTCAATTTCATGTTGTAGAAATAGAGAATAAATAGCTGACCAAACAGTGTAATCTTGGTAGATAAGTAGATATGTAAAGTAAATAAAAAGGAGCTCAATAGTTTAATTTGGGCCCTTGGATGTAATAAGTGTAAACTTAGGTAGGCTTGCCATGTAAAAGAAAAGGAAGATTTGATAAGGGTTTGCCAGTCTAAGTGCACGCAAATAAAGAAGGAAAAAATGCTAGGTTAAAGTAGTTAGGGTAGGTAGATGATGTTGTAGAATGATACATGTGATGAATAATGTCTCTAAATGTGTTAATCTTTATTTTTTCATTACAAGGCCAAAGCATACACTACATTGAAGACATCACAAGCAAAGCAAAGTCTTAATGATTAACTCCCCTTCTCATTTTCCCTAATTATTCACTAATTTCCCCTAAGCACTAAGGTATTTGCTAAATTGGAGGGGCTTAGAGCATTTCTCTGACTTCTGGAAGGACCGGACCCTCAGCCCAATAATTTAAAAGGCCTAAGTACTTAAAACCATCCATAAATCATTCATTCACTCTCATAAGTCTTTTCCTAAGTAAAATCCTATGTTACTTAGGAAAAATTCACAATGTTACATAAAAAACCCTTTTCACTTTAAGCCTAAGTCCACATATATACATGAAATGATTAAACTTAGCGCTTTCAATTTCATTTATCATATTAACTATTAACATATTATTATGTAAATCCCTTGAAAAAAATTAACCCACTCCCGTATTATTTAACTATATAAAACCCCCAAATATTATATATCCCGCCCTGGTTAAATATAACCATAAATACTTGTTAAATAGGATTTATTGGAATTAATTAACCCTCACGGTTAATTAAGAACCACCCCCCAACCAATCGCATTGCCCCCGATACAATTAAACATTTTTTATTGTGTTGGGCCCGCTGCAGTTAAGCCCTCGCCATACTGCTCCCCCCGTCCACCATTTGATCGCTCCCCCATCATCCAACGATTGTCGTTGATATCGCTCCCCCCTTGGTGACCACGCATTAACACGTGATCACCAAGCAGTTTTCACACCGTACCCCTACCACACATTAGGAAATCAGTGGATCACTAGCTCCCGGCCGAATACCACCCGACCCCAAAAGCAGTGCAATCCCATACCGCTTACTGCCTTCGACATGCGACAAAAAGTATTTTCCCCGCTTACGTCATACACTCGATAATCAAACATACCATGCCAACCTAGATTTTGTGAATAAAACTCAATGAAAGATTGAATGAGACAGAGCAGGCATTAGAAAAAGCATTGAAGGACAAGCAGGGAGAGTCGACCTCTCAGCCTCCTGATGTAATACCAATAGTCTCAATAGTAGTCCCTTATACACTTGGAACAACACTATCTCCAAACATCCCAACAGCCACAGCAGAGGTGGTCACAGGTACAGCAACAGCAGGACTAGCACAGGGAATTAGTGCCAATTTGAGCACAAACGAGTTAATAAAGTCAATGGAAGACATGAAACTACAAGTTTCAAAGCTAAAATAGGTAAAAGGACAATTTGCTAAGATGGAACGAAATTATGATCTCTCAAAGATAAACATTGTAGAAAAAACAAGAGAGCTTAAAGCATTAGAAAATAAAATGAAAACACTAGAAAAATATCTCACTTTTGACAAGCCTCTAGCAGAAATCAAGAAAATCCTTTGGGCCAACATCACTCAATCCATAAATTGTGTTTGGCCATCCATCCAAGTAATTTTTGAGCAGATTGATCTAGTAAAGATAGCCCACAAAGAAATTCAAAGGACAAATGCACAATTAGGATAAATGCCTGCTGAAGCCAACAGGCTCATACATTTTTTGAATACCAGGAATAAGGAACAGCTGGAAGAATTGGGAATCACAGATAGGACAGAAACCATTTTGGAGATTAAAAGGGTGTTAACCAAGAAAACTTTGATGCAAAATTTAGAAAGAAGATGTCATCATATGCAGGTGGAGATTAATGCTTTCATGGAGAATTTTGTTATTTTACAGAATAAAGAGCTACCAATTTCTTTAGTGATTAATGACAGATTAATGAAGCTTAAATATTATATAGATAAATTGAATAAATATGCAGGCAATCAAGCAAGTTCATCAACAAGTGCATCAGGAATAAAAGCACTCCCTACTGGCCGAGTTCTCTATGACAGCCTAGAGAACTTATTCTATGTCGAGCATGAGCTGAAACACTTGTTCCCAATTCAGCCCACATTCTTCAAGTATACAGAGACAGATGAAACCCTCAAAAAGCTTCAGAAAACTAGAATACCACAGCCAAAATGGTGGGGAGAAATGCTTGAAATTTCGTAATTTATCTGTGGTAAAAAGTTAATTGTGATTTTTACTACAGTTAATAAGGGTAAAGAGATGAAAGGAGATCAAGAGGTAAAGAGTATCAGATGCAGGTAAAGTGTATCAGTAGGAAGATCAAAACAAAGCAGCCAGCACATAATTACATCAAGGATAGCAAGAGGCCAAATCATAGGGCCTAACTCTAGCACATTCTCAAGAATAGGAACAGCAAGCCATTTGGTTACCTTATCTGTCATCTACGAGGTCTTCTGGCCCTATTTTCTTGAAAGATATGATTAGTCATCCCAATTTATATCTCACTTTGTTATGAGATATTTTTTTGTAAAGTTTTTCTATAAATACACCCTCATTCGGAGTATTGGGGGTGGATTCTTAGACATTGTTGTAAAACTGATTATTTTGAAATAAAGTGTTGTTGGACAAATTTTTCATGGTTGGCTGGATGAAGGATTGATGTAAAGGACTTTTCACAGGATTCATGTGTTGGACATCAAACAAATAAGTATCTTATATCTCATGTGTTAATGTTTTCTAGTTTATTATATTCATTATGTTTCATATATGAATGTTAAAACGAAAAAAGAATAATTCAGAAAGTGCTTAAGTGCAATCTGTCTTTAATCGTTTTTGTTCTCAATATTTTCTTTTGAACTAGTATAAACAGTGAATTCTTAATTGCTCCTCTTTCCTAGTTTATTCACCTTAATCATTTAGGAAAGAATTCTTAATTGCTCTTTATTGATGGTTAGTCATGTTCTGCTCTCTTAAAGTATGTTGAAGGATTCTTAGCTGCCCTTTAACTCTTTAAGTCCATCCCATCTTTTTAAGTCTCTATTTGCTCCCTCTTCAACTATCTTGCCCTGTCAAACCATCCTTTATTGAGAAACTAAATCCATTTGAGCCATTTTCCCTGACTCCATTAGCCCAATGGACTAAACTATTCAGTTCTACCCCTCTACTATTGAACTTCACCAACAAATTCAAACAAAACCCCAAGCTCTAATAACTAACCTAAAATATTATAAAACAAAGCTAAAACTTAAAGAGGGATCCCTCTCTGGATACAGATTGGCTACATTCTGTATCTAAAAGATTGGTTTGTGGTTAACTCAGACCCCTTTCCCCCTCTTACAACTTCTAGGAAAATCTGAGTGATAACATATTGGCGACTCCACTAGGGAAAGAAAATTTGTTGTTATTGTTGTTCATTTTCTAAACTACAGACGGAGCCTGAAGTTAGCCAAGTAGCCTTTGAACTGCTCTTGTTTTGCAAGATCATAAGTAGATGAATGCTGCTCCAGTCTATCTCCGGTCTAGCTTATGAACTGAACACATACCAGTTCCTCAGTCAAACAAATCTTTAGGAGGGTTTTTAATCTAAATCTCGAACATCTTAAAGAAAACACAGAAGTTGTTGATATTTATTCAGAAAATCATAACCAAGAAATCTGGCTTCAGAAAGGAATTGTTATACTAGGTCAAATCCCAACCCAAATCCACCACTTGTGTTTGAGAACCCTAATCTGATTCCCAGAATTCTTAGGAGATAGGAAAGTCAAGAAAGTACTACTAGTTCTCGGCCTATCTATAGATCAAGATCATGTCCTGTACTTTGGATCTATCTTGAGGATGAACCTTTTGATGAACAATTTGAGACTTCTTTGTTTGTAACATTCTTTGAAACTAAATTATCCCGCTTGGTCCTAGACCCTATATTTATTGAAGACTTACAATTTGAAGCTGTCAATGTTTCAATTGACAGACATTTACAAAATTCAATACAGTCTGAACTCACTTCTGAAATAGCACCTGATCCCTCTACAATTACTATTGTTTCTCCAATTTCCTCATCAGCCCCTCACACATCTCAACCCTAAACCAATCCACCACAAACACCTCCTTCTATCCCTCCATCCACAACTCCCATTCCCATTATTACCCCTACCCCATCAGTTGTTACATCTATACCTGCAGCCATGGAAAACAGGTATACCCCCCTGAATTTACCTGCCAATTTGGGTGCTATGCCCCAAGACTATCAGATTAAAATCACTCCTTTTGATGGTTCTGGTACTTACACAGCTCAGCAACATACCAAAAAAATCACTGATTACTTCGAAATATATGAGGTTGATGTTGATGATGTTAGAATGAGGGTACTTGTTCATAGTCTAACTAGTGATGTCAGAACTCGGTTTACAGCCTTAAGAGCAAATAGTATAAATGACTTACAAACCCTATGTACATAATTCTTAGATCATTTGGAGAAGAGGAAATATCCTTTGCAAATCTTATGAGAATATGAAAACCTTAAGAGAGGAACCCAGGAAACTGTACAAGATTACTACACTAGGTTTAAGGCTGTTTACAATGTAATTCCTCAAAACCTCATACCCCCACCTAATTTAGCCCTGATCAAGTTCCCAGATGGATTTGATTTAGATATGGCTTTTCAGCTAAGGGAAAGAGCCCCTAGAACTTTAGAAGAAATGCAAAGTATAGCTGTCAGTGTTGAGGCTAATTTGATATCAAAACGTACCAAGGCAAGAAGTGAAAGAAGAATACCACTGAAAGAAGAATCTTCACCAGTGGAACAGAAACTGGATGCTATAATCAAAGGAATGGAAAGACTAGGGGACAGGGTAGAAACCATAGAAAGAAAATCACCTTGGGAGGGTCAGCAAGCCAATACAGGGAGGAATCGTAATTTCCGAAAAAACCAAAATCAAAACTCTAGGAAAACTAGCCCTAATTAGAACATTAGGCCCCCTTTCCAAGAGAATTACATAGAAGCTTCTAGTTCTGAAAATCCACCAGAGGATACTCAGATAAACCTAATGGGACTCAACAATGAAGGAGAAGTGTTTTTAACTCAAGAAGATCAAGAGGCTTATGTTCTCAAACAATTTCAAACTCAGTCAGGAGAATTTTTTGACTTCAGGGAAGGGTACAATACAGCTATCTATGAAGTCCACAAATAGTATAATTTGAGAAGTAGAAGGATTGATGTTCCTGATAACAACAAACAGAAAGGTCCAAAACAACCAGCCAAAGGTAAAGCAATACCTCCACATGTACAAATTTTTTCTAGACCTAACAATAACCCCTCTAATCCAATAATAGAAGATATATCTGTCAATCAACAGATTAACAAAGACTCTTCCATTCCCCTTACCTCTAAGGAAAATGTGGAAGAACCACTAGAATTTAGTCTAGGAGAAAATGTAAATACTAACACTACTCATGAAAAAGACAAAAACACTGAAAACCCAAAGAATAGAGAGAATCCTACTGTTCGAAACACTAAAGCCAAAACTGAAAAACCTTTCAATCTGGAAGCGGAAGTAGGCAAACTAAAGGTAGTTGTTCCATTGTCTGAATTAGCTAAACATGATGCCTACCGAGTAAAAATCAATCGATCACTTAAAATCACTGGAACCGAAGACTCTGTAAATGTTTTTGATGATCAAGCAAAACTAATCTTTGGACATGAAGTAAATGGAAAACACTTGGAAGGAAGTGTGCCTCCCTTCTTTGTGAGTTTAAATATTCATGACAAAATCCTTCATAATGCCATGTTTGATTTTGGGGCATCTCACAACTTAATTCCCAAGTCTGTAATGGAGAAATTAGATCTTGACATCACTAGACCTTGTAAAGATCTATTTTCTTTTGACTCAAGCCAAGTGAGATGTTTAGAGTTAATAAAAGATCTGTGTTTCTTTAGTTCAGTACGCTGCTAAAACAATCTTGACGGATATAGTAGTAGCAAATATTCCTCCAAAATATGGGATGTTGTTATCCAAGTCCTCGGGTGCTAAACTCCAAGGATCACTACAGTTGGACATGTCTTATGCTACTATCTCTATTTTCGGCCAACCTAAGAAACTATATCGAGATACATTAATGAAATATGTAGTAAGTAGCCAGGAGAAACCTCAAAATTTCCCTATCTACTCACTACACTCAAATATGGATTCATTTATTCTATATAACACCGAAATCAATCCTGCCAACAATGAACAAGTTTTAATAGCAGAACCAAAATAAATTGAAACAGGAAAAACAAGTGTTCAAATCCAAGAAATCTCAGATATAAATGACAAATCAGATGACAAAGATAAACTTAATGACGATAAAAAACTGAAGCCCCCAGCTAAACAAATTCCCATTACCCTGACACTGATTATGTCTATGAAATTGTCTGGCACTTAGAGTTTTATGGTTCAATAAACAAATTAGGGGCAGAGGCTAGAATTTGGGTGCATAACTTAGAAAAATACCATGCTAAAGGCCATGCCTACAAGCTAAATTTTAAATGCACCAACAATATGGCAGAGTATGAAGCTCTTTTCCTAGGACTTAAAATTATAAAAAGGTTAGGAGCAATTAGAGTTTCTGTTATAGGTGATTTAGAATTAATTATTAATCAGATTAAAGGAAATTACTTGACTAGAGATACTAGATTAGGTTACTACATGGGAACAGTTATAGAGATTCTTAATACTTTTCTGGAAACTCAGCTTGTTGTAGCATCTAGGAATCACTACTTACATGCTCATAGTCTGGCCATGTTTGCCAGTACTTGTAAATTGCCTTTTGAGCCTAACCACCAGTTCACTACTGAAATTAGGCATAGGCCAGCTACTCCTGACAATGTAAAGAACTAGCAAGTTTTCGAAAATGATGAGAAAATTAATAACTTTCTGACTTTAGATAGTGAATTTTCTCATAGTCACATAGATATTGATGCTACTAAACAGATAGATGAAGTAGATTCCAACATCGTAGAAGACAGTTCCATTCAAATGATTCATCCCACAACTTTCACCAAACAGGAAGTTCAAGACTTAAAACAGATGGACCTTGATGAGATAAATGAAGAAGAAACAGAGGTAATTGATCTGAAAGATAATTATCTGCCCAAGGGACTAACTCCTCTAGAGGACCTCTTCGATTCCAATGACATTCCTAAGAAACCAAAGATGGAACCACTAAAAGCAGACATTGAAGAGTATAACTTAGGGACAGAAGAGAATCCAAAAATGATCAATTTATCAAAATCTTTGCCTCCTGACCAAAAATGAAAATATGTTGAACTAATGAGAGAATTCCAGGATGTTTTTTCCTGGAGTTATGAGGATTTGAAATCATATGATACCTCAATAATTCAACATACCATACCTTTAAAGGAAGACCATAAACCAATTAAATAGAAACTCAGAAGAATCAACCCTGTATTACTACCACTGATTGAGAAAGAGATTAAACGTATGTATGAGGTAGGGATAATTGCACCTATAAGATTTTCAGAGTGGGTGTCCAATTTAGTACCTACTAGGAAGAAAACTGGTGAAATCAGACTATGTGTAGATCTGAGAAATGTAAACAAAGTTTCTTTAAAGGATAATTACCCTTTACCTAAGATGGACCACATTTTGCAAAGGGTAGTGGGAGCCTCTAGGATTTCACTTTTGGATGGATTTTCAGGATATAACCAGATTCTAGTTCACCCTGATGATCAAGGAAAAACTTAATTTACCACACCATGGGACACATTCATGTATATTAAAATGTTGGGTTGTGTTATATTCTTTCCACATAGTTAACAGGGGGTTTGAGGGGTACCCGTAACCCCACTTTATGGGGTCCGGGGCAACGCCCCATAAAATTTTGGTTTTAGACCCTATGTTAGGTTGGGCAGACCCACCTATGGTTTTGTGCATGATTTTCGTACATGTTTTTTGGACGTGATGGTTTTCGGTCCATGGTTTTGGACGCGATGGTTTTTCGGTCCATGGTATTGGATGCGATGGTTTTTTGGTCCATGGTATTGGACGTGATGGTTTTCGGTCCATGGATTGGATGCTTCGGCATGTATAAAATATGTATTGTAACATGAAAAGAAATATAATGAAAAATAAGCTGGTAGTCCCGGTTTTGGGATCCAGTGGGAAATCTTTGTGTATATGTGTTTTATGTGTTATGCTCTCGCATTTTTATTTTTTCCAGTGATTTAGAATTCGTATGCAGGTAATTTCTGTACGGGGTTAAAAACTACATAAAATGCCTTTCGGGCTTAAAAAGCAGGAGCTACTTTCCAGAGAGCAATAGATATTTCATTTGCTAAAGAAATGCATGATTTTTTTGCCATATATCTGGCTGACCTAACTGTTTTCTCTAGATCAGATCAGCAGCATTTGGATCATCTCAAACAAGTATTCCTCAAATGCAGAAAATATGGTATCTCTTTAAATCCTAAAAAGTTTTTGTTTGGTCTTGAAGAAGGTAAGCTCTTAGGTCACATTATTTCAAAGGATGGCATTCGAATTGATCCCGCCAGAATAGAAGCAATTTTGCAAATACCTCATCCTAGAAATATTAAAGAACTTCAAGCTTTCTTAGGAAAGATAAACTTTTTGAGAAGATTCATACCCTCCAGACAGGCCACAAATGTAGTAATCATAGGTTTCCTAGAAACCAACATATTATCCAGATTTGGCTACCCTACAAAAATCATAACAAACAATGCTGCTACTTTTAAATCAAGAAATATGATAAGTTTTTTCCATAAATACCACATCACCCTAGGTCATTCCACAGCCTACTACCCTCAAGGGAATGGACTAGCTGAATCCTCCAACAAAATTCTCATAAATATCATTAAGAAATTGTTGGAAGAAAATAAAAAGACTTGGCATAAGAAACTGATAAATGCACTATGGGCAGCTAGATTGACAACTAAAGAATCCATTGGTACTAGTCCTTATGAATTAGTCTATGGCATGGAGGCAATATTCCCTTCATCATTGGGATTTCCTGTTATGAAACTACTTCAAGAAGCCTAAGTTGAACCCAATGATATCCAAAGGAGGATTAATCAGACCATAAATTTGCAGCAGACTAAAGAGGAAGTGTATCAAAGATCCCAAATATGGTAGGAAAAGCTCAAGAAAATATTTGATAGAAGAACTAAAGCAGAAGATTTACACCCTAGAGACAAAGTGTTGAGATGAGATTCCAGAAGAGAGGACAAAGGGAAACATGAGAAGTTTGACTTCCTATGGAGAGGTCCATACATTATCCAGGCTCTACAAGGGAACAATACATATTATTGGAAGAACTTGGATGGTACAGCATCAGAAGAAGGACTAGTAAATGGTCGAATAATAAAACATTATTTTGATCCCACCTATTAAGTTTACCATGATGATTAACTTGTACATATTATATCTTTGGTAATGTCACAGTTTTGATTGGATAGTGACTTTTGGAGTTGAAGCCCGAAGAGAAGGCCCTAAGCTTCAGAAGTATCATTGTCATACATATAATAAAGCAGCGGGGAAAAGAAGATTGCAGAATATATTCAAAGTCATTCAGAGACTATTTGATCTACTGTTCTTGACTTTTCATCAGGAAAAGCCATCCCCAAGTGGAGCCATTGTTAAGCCCCTATACCAATAGGTATCATATGTCATGATTGACTTGATGAGCTATGTAATATGTTCATACCTTTTCTTGTTGCAAAAGTTTTCCATATTTTCAAAAAAATCAAAAAAATTTAAAAATGTAAAGAGGGTATACCCTAAAATAAAAATCAAAAGGTAAAAAGAATAAAGATGGTCAAAAAATGAGAAAAAAAATGAACCCCAAATAAGAATAGACTAGGAAAGTGTGCAAGTCTAAATGCCACTACTTTTTATTTTCTATAATAAACAAATTGTGTGTAGCTTGTCACTTATGCCACAATTCATGAATAGCCAAATTGTTTACACGTGGCTTATTCATTTATCAATTTCATATTGTGCAAATAGAGAATAAATATCTAACCAAACAGTGTAATCTTGGTAGATAAGTAGATAGGTAGAGTAAATAAAAAGGAGCTCAATAGTTTAATTTGATCCCTTGGATGTAATAAGTGTAGACTTAGGTAGGCTTGCCATGTAAAAGAAAAGGAAGATTTGATAAGGGTTTGCTAGTCTAAGTGCACCCAAATAAAGAAGGAAAAAATGCTAGGTTAAAGTAGGTAAGGTAGGTAGATGATGTTGCAGAATGATACATGTGATGAATAATATCTCTAATTGTGTTAATCTTTCATTTTTCATTACAAGGCCAAGGCATACACTACATTGGAGACATCACAAGCAAAGCAAAGTCACAATGATTAACTCCCCTTCTCATTTTCCCTAATTACTCACTAATTTCCCTAAGCACTTAAGTATTTGCTAAATTGGAGGGGCTTAGAGCATTTCTCTGACTTCTGGAGGGATCGAACCCTCGGCCCAATAATTTAAAAGGCCTAAGTACTTAAAACCATCCATAAATCATTCATTCACTCTCATAAGTCTTTTCCTAAGTAAAATCCTATGTTACTTAGGAAAAAATTACAATGTTACATAAAAAACCCTTTTCACTTTAAGCCTAGGTCCACATATATACATGAAATGTTTAAACTTAGCGCTTTCCATTTCATTTATCTTATTAACTATTAACATATTATTATGTAAATCCCTTGAAAAAAATTAACCCACTCCGATATTATTTAACTATATAAAACCCCCAAATATTATATATCCGGCCCTGGTTAAATATAACCATAATACTTGTTAAACATGATTTATTGGAATTAATTAACCCTCATGGTTAATTAAGAACCACCCCCCAACCAATCGCATTGCCCCCGATACAATTAAACATTTTTATTGTGTTGGGCCCGCTGCAGTTAAGCCCCCACCGTACTGCTCCCCCCATCCACTGTCTGATCGCTCCCCCATCATCCGACGGTCATCGCTGATATCGCTCCCCCTTTGGTGACCATGCATTAACGCACGATCACCAAGCAGTTTTCACACCATACCCCCGCCACGTGTCAGGCAATCAATGGGATCGCTGGCTCCTGGTCGAATACCACCCGACCCCAAAAGCGGTGTGATCCCATACCGCTTACTGCCTTCCGCATGCGACAAAACGTCTTTTCCCCACTTACATCATACGCCCGATAATAAAATATACCCCGCCAACCTAGATTTTGCAAATAAAACTCAATGAAAGATTGAATAAGAGAGTGTAGGCATTATAAAAAGCATTGAAGGACAAGCAGGGAGAGTCAACCTCTCAGCCTCCTGATGTAATACCAATAGTCTCAACAGCAGTTCCTTCTAAACTTCGAACAACACTAGCTCCACACATCCCAATCGCCACAGCAGAGGTGGTCACAGGTACAGCAACAGCAGGACTAGCACAGGGCATCAGTGCCAATTTGAGCATAGAGTAATTAATAAAGTCAATGGAAGACATGAAACTACAAGTTTCAAAGCTACAACAGGTAAAAGAATAGTTTGCTAATATGGAACGAAATTATGATCTCTCAAAATTAAATGCTGTAAAAAAAACAAGAGAGATTAAAGCATTAGAAAATAAAGTGAAAACACTAGAAAAAGATCTCATTTTTAACAAGCTTCTGGCAGAAATCAAGAAAATTCTTTGGGCCAACATCACTCAATCCATAAATGATGTTTGGCCATCCATTCAAGTAATTTTTTAGCAGATTGATCTAGTAAAGATAGCCCAAGAAGAAATTCAAAGGACAAAAGCACAATTAGGACAAATGCCTGATGAAGCCAACAGGCTCATACATTTTTTGAATACCAGGAATAAGGAACAGCTAGAAGAATTGGGCATCACAGATAGGACAGAAACCATTTTGGAGATTAAAATGATGTTAACCAAGAAAACTTTGATGCAAAATTTAGAAAGAAAATGTTATGATATGCAGGTGAAAATTAATGCTTTCATGGAGAAGTTTGTTATTTTATAGAATAAAGGGCTACCAAGTCCTTTAGTGATTAATGACAGATTAATGAAGCATAAAAATTATATAGATAAATTGAATAAATATGTAGGCAATGACGCAATTTCATCAACAAGTGCATCAGGAATAAAAACACTCCCTACCAGCCGAGTTCTCTATGACAGCCTAGAGAACTTATTCTATGTCGACCATGAGCTGAAAAACTTGTTCGCAATTCAGCCCACATTCTTCAGGTATACAGAGACAGATGAAACCCTCAGAAAAATTCAGAAAACTAGAATACCACAGCCAAAATGGTGGGAAGAAATGCTTGAAATTTTATAATTTATCTTTGGTAAAAGGTAAATTATGATTTTTACTACAGTCAATAAGGGTAAAGAGATGAAAGGAGATCAACAGGTAAAGAGTATCAAATGCAGGTAAAATGTATCAGTAGGAAGATCAAAACAAAGCAGCTAGCACATAATTACATCAAGGATAGCAAGAGGCAAAATCATAGGGCCTAACTCCAGCACATTCTCAAGAATAGGAACAGCAAGCCATTCATTTGCCTTATCTGTGATCTACAAGGTTTTTTGGCCCCATTTTCTTGAAAGATATGATTAGCCATCCCAGTTTATATCTCTTTTTGTTATGAGATATTTTGTTGTAAATTTTTTGTATAAATACACCCTCATTCGAAATATTGGGGGTAGATTCTTAGACATTGTTGTAAAACTGATTATTTTGGAATAAAGTGTTGTTGAACAAATTTTTCATGGCTGGCTGGATGAAGGACTGATGTAAAGGACTTTTCACGGGATTCATGTGTTGGACATCAAACAAATAAGTATCTTGTATCTCATCTGTTAATGTTTTCTGATTTATTATATTCATTATGTTTCATATCTGAATGTTAAAACGAAAAAGAATAATTTAGAAAGTGCTTAAGTGCAATATGTCTTTAATCGTTTTTGTTCTCAATATTTTCTTCTGAACTAGTATAAACAGTGAATTCTTAATTGCTCCTCTTTCCTAGTTTATTCACTTTAATCATTTAGTAAAGAATTCTTAATTGCTCTTTATTGATGGTTAGTCATGTTCTGCTCTCTTAAATTATGTTGAAGGATTCTAGTTTCCCTTTAACCCTTTAAGTCCATCCCATCTTTTTAAGTCTCTATTTGCTCCCTGTTCAGCTATCTTCCCTGTGAAACCGTCCTTTGTTGAGAAACCAAATCCAGTTGAGCCATTTGCCCTGAATCCATTAGCCCAATGGACTAAACTATTCAATTCTACCCCTCTGCTATTGAACTTAACCAACAAATTAAAACAAAACCCCAAGCTCTAATAACTAGCTTAAAATCTTATAAAACAAAACTAAAACTTAAAGATAGAGCCCTCTCTGGATACAGATTGGCTAGATTCTGTATCTAAAAGATTGGTTTGTAGTTACCTCGGACCCCTTTCCCCTTCTTACAACTTCTGGGAAAATCTTAGTGATAACAACTCCCACTGCATGTGCAATGTCTAGTATACTACAGACCATTGCATACATCAAGCTACCAACTGCACTTACATATGGAACACAGGACATGTCCTCTTCCTCTTCTTATGTCTTGGGATGTTGTTCAACTGATAACTTTACACCTACAGGAATAGAAACCTTCACCGGTTTACTATCCTACATATTAAACCTTTGCAGTATTGTCTCGGCGTACTTCCTCTGGTTTAACTGGAGCTTCCTCTTTGCCCAATCTCATAATTTCCATGCCCAAAATATAGTTTGCAGCACCAATATCTTTCATGTCGAATTTGGAAGACAATTGGGTCTTCAAATCCTGGAAAGTTTATTTGTCATTTCCAACCAGCAACATATCATCCACATACAACATCAGATAAATAACACAATCACCAGTTAATTTAAAATACACACAATGATCTTCTTTGCTTCTAGTGAAGCCAAGTCCCCGTATAAATATATCAAATTTCTGCTACCTGTTATAGCTCCAAATCTCACCATTATGGTTTGTGATGCTACACCCATGGCCTAGGGCAACCCCTCCTTCCAGACCTGGTCCAATATCTAAAAAACAGTGTTTTATTCCCTGTACGCGACATTGCCCTGAGTTAAACGCGTGTATACGCGGGTTATACATAGCTAACCCGCGTATATGTATTAAAACACTTAAAAAATATAAAAATTCCTTATTTTCGGGCGGAGATCGCGGGTTTCACCTGCTGATCACCTGTTAGTGCCCGTGGCCTCAACTGTCCCCAACCAATTCCTAACTAAAAAACTACTTTGGAGTTGGTATAAAAAGACATCAAGGGGAAGGCCTAAGGAGGAGAGATCAGAGAGCAAAGTTATTATACTGAGTTTTTATCCCCCCTGATCAGGTCTGAAGACCCTTGTGCCTTCTGCACTTCCCCCATCTTGTAAAGGAAACCCTTGTTTTATTTGTGTTTGGATGTTCATTCTTTCCCATCACATATTGGAGTGAGTAATGGAAGGTGACCTACTAGTGGCTTGAGGCGGGACGGATCCAGAAGGAGGCTGAGCTTTGAGCCTGCAGAAGCAGAGTCAGGTGATATTGCTCTTTTTCCATATTATTTTATTTATCTAATAAAGAAACACGTCTTGTTCCTGAATCGCTTCTTTCTTTGTGTTAATGATATTTATATGTGAAGTTCATACTTGAATAGATGTTTATAAGTTTGTAACTAACTCATCTCTCATATAACATAAAGATCATTTTTTATGTAAAATTTTGTCCATATACTGTTGCAGTTCGTGGAATTGTGGTTTTTCAGGACAAAGGAGCAGAAGGGACGTGAAGAAGGGTTTGCACCCTTGAGTAACTACCCAAACGTAGGACCTCAGGTATGCCCCTCTCACCCTAGAAGTAGTTGTTTATAGCATAAACGGTGTGTGTGTGTGTGTTTCTTAACTTAGATAACTTTCAGTCTGCTAGGGTTCCACCCAAGAACCTTAGGGGATAATATCCTGCAACACAGATATCTTCCAATTCCCCATTAGAAAATTGGACCACAAAGGGGAGAAGAGGTCTGTTATTTTTTGGACTCCAATCTTTCATGATATACACACCTCTCCCTACTCTTATAGTGAGTTTATTGATCTATTTGTGTACCCTGTCTCTTGCCTCTTGATGAGAACTCCTCCTCCCAGACTGACACATGATATGAAAAGGATACTACAACTCTCCAAGAACTATACAATAGGTGACTGGTATTTCTACCAAAATCACACTATTCTCAGAATATATGGCTGTGAGTTGTGCCCCTACAGGCTGCCCAGATATGTGCCAATGAGACTCTTTGCATTGGAATATTTCGGGAAATTCATCAACTCAGATCTGAGCCACTTCCATAGCACAAAGAAAAAGGCCCAATTGAAACTCAGAGACCAATTAGGCCCCTTTGTTATGAATAAAAAAGAGGGATGGAAGGATGCTGATGAGCTATTGGGTCAAACATACAGACTCAATAGAAGCTTTTGGTGGGTACCCTATGACCCATATGGCTTCATCAACGCAAGAAGGATAAAATATAGGCTATCATCCTATGAACACTGCTGCATCCCTGACATAGAAAAATATGCCAACCAAGATGACTAGTTGGAGGGCACCCTAGTTGAAGAGTTAACTGAAGAAGAAAGAATGGAACAAACCATGAAAGATTTGAAAATAAATCTTCACTTGGAATCTTGTGGGCAGGTGTATCTCAAAAAGCCACAGCCAACTGGGGAGAGCTCATCAACTGTCACAACTGCACAACAGGTTGCCCAAGAAATGACTACACCAGTAACACGGACAGCAAAGGGCAAGGAGTTGGTAGTGCGAGAACAAGAAATCATCAAAGAGCAACCTACTACTTCAAAGGAACACAGTGAAGGGGAAGCCCCTTCATTACAAACACAAGCACCAGAGGTACCAGCATTGCAGACTCCTCTTCCTAAGGAGAAAAGCAAGGAAAAGGACCGAGAAGAGACCACACCTGCAAATGGGTCAACAGGTCAACAAGAGGCCAAGAGGCAAAGAGTAGATCCTCCTGAAGAGGAGATTGTGGAAGACATTACTGAAAGCCCAAGAGGAGAGAGAGCTGTTAGCCAACAGACTTCTACTAGCTCTCACAGACAAGAAGGAGGGAGACAGCATGGAATGGAAGTCTCCTCCTCAACGTCACAAGCAAAGAAACCATTAGAAATCAAGTAGTCATTCAAGGAGATTAAGGCTCAGAATGAGTCATTAAGGATTCAATTGTATGACCAGTTTCTTAAGATGACAACCTCCAAACAGCATAGACTAATGGCAGCCTATGACATGAAGGAGGAAAAAATGATTTTCAGTCATTTCAAGGCCAAAGTTCAGCAGCCCCAGTCTGTAGCTGACTACATAAGGACCAATCTAGAGGTCCTTCCCAAGGACATTCACCCAATGGATCAAATCGAATTACACAAGAAAACAGGTGAAATGGTCTATGCCACACTGGCATAAAAAGCAATGCTGGCCCACCAATTGAAAGAGTCACTGAGTAACACATCTTCTCAATTGGACTTAGAGAATATCTCTTCTCTAGCCAAAGACAACCGCATAAAGACTCTGGAGGAAATAATTGTTGAGTTGGGACATGATCCCAAGGATGCCAAGGCCACCAAGGCATTGATAAAAAAGAAGGAGGAGGATATTTCTGCCCTCATAAAGTAGTTGAAGCTGTCTGTAACCATGCATCCCAAAACAGCAGAGCTAGCACAAGAAAAGGCAGAAGAGGATTTCATGGATCAATTAATGAGAATAAACCAAATGCTGATACAGACAGAGCAACAGCTGGAGAAAGAATTGCAAAATAAGCATGGAGAGTCAACCTCCCAGCTACCCCAAATAGCTCCAAAAATTGTCTCTGCTTCCCCCACAGACACAGCAGCAATTCATCCCACTTAACCACCAGTGACAACAGGTACTGGGACCACAGATGCTACAACAGCAACAACAAGAGAGCCTGAGACCAGCATGAAAATGGAGGAAATGATGAAGGAAGTGAAAGAGCTAGAAGCTCAAATGTCAAAGCTCAGAGAGACAAAAGAAAAACTAGCCAAGATAGAAGTGAGCTATGACAAATCAAAAATGACAGTAGCAGAGAAGAATAGAGAAGTGAAGGCCCTAGAGAACAAGGTGAAAACACTGTAAAAGGATCTCACCTTACATAAACCTCTGGCAGATATTAAAATTATTTTGTGGACTAAGATTGGCCAGTCCATTACTGACCAATGGAGGTTAATTCAGACAATGTATGACCAAATGGAATTAATAGACAAGGCACAAGAACAAATACAAAGGGCCTGGGCATCATTAGGAAATACGCCTGATCAGGTCAATGCACTTATCCATTTTTTGAACACCAACACCAAGGAACAATTGGCAGCTTTAGAAATCAATGACAGACAGGCACTATTTTGACAATAAAGAAGGTGCTAACGATGAGGACTCTTATACAGACTCTGGAAAGGTGTCAGGAGATGCAGATGGATATTAATACCTTCACGGAGAAATTGACAAGCTTGCAGCAGAGTTTACCCAGTCTAGTAACAAGCAATCAAAATTTGTTATCTCATCATCAATATGCTCATCTGGTGAACATGTATGTGACAAATTAGACCACTGCATCGTCCAGAAGCTCAGAAAACACAGGACACTGGTGGCAAAGTATGTTGGAAGTTTTTCCTAAGTAAATCTGGATCATTTTTGCCTGTACAGCTGGTCAAAGGGCAAGACACATGGCAGAGGTAAATGAAGGAGCTCAGGCCAGGATCAAGACACATTGAAGATGAATCCAGAGCAGGTAATAGATCAGGACAGCAACGCGGGAAAGCAAAGGAAAGACATAACTGTCAGCCGAATTCCAGGGTGAAAATGTGTAAAATATCTTGTGATTAAACCAACCAGCATAGCTGCAATAACTCTGTCCTTCATTTCTGCCTTTATTTCTCTGAGAAAGTAGCTGAAGGAAGTTATTACTCCTTATCTTACAACTGAGATATTTTGTAGACTCTCTTTTTGTATAAGTACCCCCCCAAAGAACGTAATCGGGGTTGGTGATTCTCCCATTTGAACTATGTTGTAACTCAAATATTGATTAACACAAAGGGTGTTGAAATGCATTGTTGTTCGATCTTCTGACTGTGGATGTGATGATGTTGGACTCTGCTACAGAATTCTTGTGTCTTTCTTTGGCTCAATAAGTTATTCTAACTATGTTTGTTCTTTTCTATGTTTGCATGTATCATATATGTTTTATAATCTTAACAACAAGGAAAAAGAATAGCCCAGAACTTGTTTAAATACACTCTGTGTTCAATTCCTTTTGTTATCTATGTTTTCCTCACAATTAGTTCAAATAGAAATTCTTAAATGCTTCTATCTCAGCTAATTCTCTCATTTTGAACATTCTCAAGGAATTCTTCACTGCTCCTTGAAAGTTTTCAAGCATCTTCCCTCTGCCACTGGGATAAGGGATCCTTGACTGCCCTTTACCCCTTGGCCTATATCCCATCCATCACTAGCTTTGATATTGTTCCAAACTGATTATCTTGCTCTGTAGTATTGTCTTTCATCTCAAAAGCACACTCAATAGTCCACTGGCATAGACTCCATTGCCCAATGGAATTAAACCTATCAGACCTACATCCTACCTCTGCTTGAAATCACCATCCAAACCTATTTAAATACACAACTCTGCACAACACAACTAGCATAAAACTTAGAACAAACAAAGTTAAAACATATAGAGATAGCCCTCTCTGGATGCAGTTTGGCTAGAAATTGCATTTAAAAGACTGGTTAGTGGTTACCTCAGCCGTATTCCCTTTTCTTAACAAGTTTTGGGGAACAACCTGAGTGATAACATCATTGGTGACTCCACTGGGGACTAATGAATGTCTGCTACTATTATCTAAACTCTAAAGCTACAGATGAAGTCTGAAGCTAGCCAGGAAGCCTTTGAAATTATCCTTGCTATGCAATCACAAAGTTAGATAAAAACTACTTCACTCCAACTCTAGTTTAGTTTTTAGTCTCTAGGCAACTGCCTCAAAGATTTGTTAGGCTATCCTTGTTTCAAACCTCCCTGAATCAAAGCCTCAAATTCTCCTACATTCTAGTAGCTTCCTTTAAAACTACTGTCAAAACTTTTATCTCCCAAGAATTCCTAGAAAAATACCAAAACATAATTAGAAGCTGGCTCCAAAGAAGAAAACTAGACACAGCAGGTCAAACCCTGACCCAAATCCTCTAGCTATTTTTGACAATCCAAATCTGATTGCTAAGAGCCTTAGGAAATAAAAAAATCAAGAGAGTTCTGTTGATTCAAACCTTGAGCTAGCCCAGCAGAAACCTATTCAAACTAAACCTACCACAGCTAATCCTCAAACCCTCATTCCGACTACTGTAGCTTCTTCCAGTACACCTTCATTACTCCAAACTCTCTTTTTTACCCCTCCATCCACAACACTTATCTCAGCCCATACTCCTGTTCTTCCAGTTGTCCCACCTTTTCATGCCAACATGGCAAATAGATATGCTCCCCTACAGCTGCTTGCCAACCCAGGGGCTATGCCACAGGATTACCAGGGAAAAATTACCTATTTTGATAGTACAGGCACTTACACTACTCAACAACATACCAAGAGAATGACATATTATTTCGAAAACTATGAGATTGATGATAATGATGTTAGGATGAAAATTTTTGTCCAGAGCTTAACTGGTGATGTGAGGGCATGGTTTAGGTCACTGCCCCCAAACACAATAGCCAACCCAGATGCCCTATATCAAAATTTCCTAAATAGGTGGGAGAAGAAAAAGGATCCTTTACACATCTTAACAGAATATGAGAATTTAAAAAGAGGCCCATAAGAGACTGTCCAAGATTATTGTGCCAGATTCAATAATACATACCTTGATATTCCAATAAATCTTAGACCACCACCAAACTTGGCATTAATTAAATTCCCTGATGGTTTTGACTCAGACATGGCTTACCAGCTCAGGGAGAGAGATCCTCCTAGCCTTGAAGATATGCAAAGCATAGCTGTGAGTGTTGAAGCTAATCTAATTTCCAAACGAAATCGAGCTAGGACTGAAAGAAGAACAACTTTAAAAGAGGAACTCTCTGCCTTTGAACAAAAACTTGATGCAATTATTAAAGGCATGGACAGGTTAGGAGACAGAGTGGAAACTATTTAAGGGAAGTCTTATTGGGACATCCAACGAAACAACAATGCAAGAAATCCAAACTTTAGAAAAAATCAAAACCCCAACGTAGGAAAGGTTGGTCCAGACCAAAACATAAGGCCTCCCTTCCAAGAAAACTATGCAGAGGCTTCCACATATAATGAACCAACAGAGGACCCACACATTAATTTAATGGGTCTCAACAGTGGCCAACCAATTTTCCTAACTCAAGAAGGCCAAGAGGCTCATACTCTTGGTCAATGCCAAATGAAATCAGGGGAATCCTTTGATTTTAAGCAAGGATATGAAATAGCTGTGTATGAAGTCCATAAGCAATACAACTTGAGAAGTAGAAGAATAGACATTCCTGATGATCCTAAGCAAAAGACAATCAAGCAAACTACCAAAACTAAACTCAAGGACTCTCACGTACGAATCATCCCCAAACCCACTCCCAATCCAAAGAGCCCCGCAGTAGAAGATGTCTCAGACAAGGATGAATCAAAGGAGCACCCTATAGCTGATCGTCCACTCAGAAAAATGGAAGAAGAACCTTTGCAAGATGGTTAGCCAACAACCCTAGTTCAGCATGACATTCCAGTAACAGAATCAGTTATCAATAACTCAGTTGAAAGGCATAACCTTGTTGCACAAAATGTCAAAAATGAAAAAGGAAAACCCTTTAATATGGAAGCTAAAATAGGCAGGCTAAAAGTGTCCATCCCATTATCTGAATTGGCTAGGCATCAAGTGTTTAGGGAACAAATCAAAAGATCATTACAACTTTCAGAAAACAAAGACTCAGTGAACATCCTTGATGACCAACCAGAACTTATATTTGGCCCTGAAGCAAATGGTAAAACAGTAGATGGAGGAGTCCCTCCCTTTTATGTGAGTCTAAACATTCATGACAAAGTGCTTCACAATGCAATGTTTGATTCAGGAGCCTCACATAATCTGATGCCCAAACCTGTCATGGAGAAGTTGGACCTAGACATCACAAGGCCATACAAAGACTTGTTTTCCTTTGATTCCAGTCAAGTCTGGTGTCTAGTATTAATCAAGGATCTATGTGTATCATTCGTCCAATATCCAGCCAAGCCAATTCTCATGGATGTGGTGGTAGATGACATTCCACCAAAATATGGAATGATGTTATCCAGGTCCTGGGGTGCTAAACTACAAGGATCTTTGCAACTCGACATGTCTTTTGCCACAATCTCAGTCTTCAGCCAACCTAAAAGGCTATACCAAGAAACTTTGATGAAGTATGTAGTCAGTACTCAAGAAAGACCCCAAAACTTTCCCATATATTCCATACATTCAGACATGGACTCTTTCATGTTATACAACACTGAAATTCAAACCCAAGCTGATGTAAAAATGATGAATTTGAGTCAGGACAAATTCCTAGACAAATAATCCACAGTTCAAATTGAAGAAATCTTGGAAGAAAGTAAGTCAACAATCACACATAAGCTACCCTATGACATTGTAAATCCAGTTGCCCCTGTTGAGCAAATGGAAAGGACTCCTAATACCAGTACAAATCAAGAAGACCTATGGTATCTAGAGTTTGATGGATCTGTCAATAAGCTAGGAGCAGGGGCAGGGGTCTGGATTCATAATGTAAAGGATGACCACACTAAGGCACATGCATTCAGATTAAATTTTGGGTGCACCAACAACATGGCCGAGTATGAAGCCCTCCTTTTAGGACTCAAAGTGATAAAAAAATTGGGTACAGACCGAATATCAATCTTGGGAGACTCTGACCTCATTATTCAACAAATAAAGGGTAACTTCATTACAAATGATCTTAGGTTGAGGTCATACAGAGCTTCCACAATGGAAATCCTTGACACCTTTCTTGAAACCCAACTGACCAAGATTCCAAGAAATCAAAACCTGCATGCCCATAGTCTTGCAAATTTTGCAAGCACTTGCAAATTTCCATTCAAGCCTAATCACCTGTTTACTGCTGAAATAAAGCATAGGCCTACAGTACCAGATAATGTAAATAACTGGCAGGTGTTTGAAAATGACATACAAATCAACAATTTCCTAAGTTTGAAAGAAGAGTTTACAAGCACAAAAATGGATGCCAACACTGCAGAAGAAAGCATCCAAGTGGACAATATTGAAACAAACATCTCTGCTGAAACAACAAACCAACTTCTACACCCCACCAAGTTCACTAAAACAGATTTACAGCTACTTCATGAAAAAGAAGGTGAGGATGTAGTGACAGCAGAATGTGAATTCATTGAACTGAAAGATAATTTTATACCCACAGGCCTTACTCCTTTAGAGGACATCTTTGACTCAAATGACATCTCTAGGAAACCTAAAATGCAGCCGTTAAATGTTGAAATTCAGGACTGTAATTTAGGAATTGCATAAAATCCCAAAATGATAAAATTATCCAAAGCTCTACCCTTTGACCAAAAACCCAAGTATATAAAATTGTTCAAATAATTTCAAGATGTCTTTGCATGGAGTTATGAAGACCTAAAGTCTTATAATACTACAGTAATCCAACACAAAATACCTCTCAAAGAGAACCAAAAACCTTTCAAATAGAAACTCAGGAGGGTCAACCCTGTGCTACTCCCTTTGATTCAAAAAGAAGTCAAGAGAATGTATGAAGTCGAAGTTATAGCTCCAATCAGATTCTCAGAATGGGTATCGAATTTAGTACCCACTAAAAGGAAGACAGGGGAGATAAGGTTATGTGTTGACTTGAGAAATTTGAACAAAGTTTCTTTAAAGGACAACTACCCTCTACCCAAAATGGATCACATTCTGCAATGGGTGGTGGGTGCTTCAAGAATATCACTGTTAGATGGATTCTCAGGCTTCAATCAAATCCTAATGCACCCTAATGACCAAGATAAAACTGCTTTCACTACCCCTTGGGGAACATTCAAGTATGTAAAAATGCCTTTTGGACTTAAGAATGCAGGGGCAACTTTTCAAAGGGCCATGGATATAGCTTTTGCTAAAGAGATCCATGACTTCTTAGTCATTTACCTAGATGACCTTACAACTTTCTCCAAAATAGATCAAGAGCACCTGGATCACGTAAGGCAAGTATTCTTAATCTGCAGGAAATATGGCATATCATTAAACCCAAAGAAATCCTTGTTTTGCCTAGAAGAAGGAAAATTATTGGGTCATATTATCTCTAAAGAAGGCATTAGAATTGACCCAGACAGAATACAAGCCATCCTACAAGTCCCACACCCTAGAAACATTAAAGAACTACAAGCCTTTTTGGGAAAAATCAACTTTCTAGGAGATTCATACCAAATCTGGCTGAACTAATAAGATTTCTGAACAACATGCTCAAAAAGGAATCAAAGGTCAAGTGGAGAATGGAAAATAAGCAGGCCTTTGAAGAAATTAAATAAGATTTAACTCAAACACCAGCCCTCACAAGCCCCAACTTTGAAAAATATTTTATCATATTCTCATTTGCATCAGAACATACAATTGCTGCTGTTTTGATTCAAAAATATGACCAGGGATGTGAAAAACTCATAGTCCTCTTTAGTAAAGCCCTTAGAGATGCCCCACTGAAACATCAAATCATGGTGAAACAAGCATATGCCCTTGTTAAGGCCATCGAGGACTTCAGAGTTTACATCTTATACTCTCATGTGATTGCCTATGTGCCCAACACTGTTGTTAAAGATATTCTAACCCAAGAAGGTATTGAAGGCAAGGGGGGCAAATGGATAGCTACCATACTGGAATATGAAATTGAAATTAAACCCACTAAATTGATAAAAGGACAAGGACTAGCTAAACTCATGACGGAAACTAACTTTCAAGCCCTTGACATAAATCAATTGGATAATGAACAGGAGATGGTGACTCCACAGATCAATCAAGCCTTTGTACAATCACCCTGTATGCTGATATCTATTTTGTGTTATTAAACCTGCAAGCTCCTCCAGGATTATCCAGAACCAAGAAAAGATTTTTGAAAATGAAAGCTTCTAAATTCTACATTTTAGATCATGTTCTCTTTTGGAAAAACCATGATGGTGTTTTATTAAATTGTCTAATCAAAGAGGAAACTGACAAAGTACTCCAAGAATTTCATGCAGGGGATTGTGGTGGACATTTGTATTGGAAATTAACTGCTGACAAAATCCTAAGGGCTGGATTTTACTGGCCCACCTTATTCTCCGATGTGAAGAAATATAACCTCTTGCCGCAAATGCAAAATCTTTGAAGGCAAGAAAAAGTTGTTGCCTCTGCCCCTCAAACTAGTTTCCACTCAGAAACCATTTCAACAATAGGGTTTAGACTTCATTGGGGAAATCCATCCTTCATCTTTTGGCCAGCACAAGTGGATTTTGACTACTACAGACTATTTTACCAAGTGGATGGCGGCCATCCCTTGCAAGCAAGCCAATGACTCAGTAATCTTCAATTCCTTGAAACCAACATCTTGTCTAGGTTTGGCTGCCCAGAGAAAATCATTACAGACAATGCTGCTGCTTTTAAATCTAAGAAAATGATTAATTTCTATCATAAATACCACATTACCTTGGGCCATTCCACAACCTATTATCCTCAAGGCAATGGCCTAGCTGAATCCTCCAACAAAAGCTTGATCAACATTATAAGAAGGTCTTGGAGGAGAACAAGAAGAACTGGCATAAAAAACTTGTCAATGCCTTATGGGTAGACAGATTGACCACCAAGAGAGCTATTGGGACCAGCCCCTATCAATTGGTTTATGGAATGGAAGAAATTTTCCCTTCTTCTTTGGGAATCCCAGTAATAAAGCTGCTACAAGAGATACAAGCAGAACCTAATGATATACAAAGAAGGATCAATCAAACTATTTACTTGCAGAAGACAAGAGAAGAAGTCTACCACGGAGCCTAGATCCTACAAGAAAAGATCAAGAAGATATTTGACAAAAGAACCAAAGCAGAGGATTTTTTCATTGGGGATAAAGTTCTGAAGTGGGATTCCAGAAGAGAAGATAAAGGAAAACATGGAAAATTTGATTTCTTATGGGGAGGGCCATTTATCATTCAGACTTTACAAGGAAACAACACCTATTTTTTGAAAAGTTTGGATGGTACAGAGGTAGAGGATGGGCCAGCCAATGGAAGAATGTTGAAGCACTATTTTCAGCCACCTTGTCAAGAATAGCAGCACTTCAACTTATACATAGTAGTGTTTACTTTCTGCAATTTATTTCAGTAATAGGATAGGGAATAAGTTACAACAAATTTTGAAGAGGGAGCGAGAGATTGTGCCACATTTGGCTGTTGCTTTTTAGCATATCAGAAGAAGCTAAAGAATCAGACTTGGGAATTGTGAAAATGATGAGAAATGATCAGACTAACTACACAAAACAGAGCTACAGTTTTGCAGTAAGTCCATGAGATAGATAGTATTCCAAAGGAGTGATTGTATGAAACAACCAAGGATAAATTTCAGACTAGAGTAAGGAACTGAAAGATAAGGCCATCTGACCTATTGTTCTTGACTTTTCACTAGGAGAAGCCATCCCCAAGTGGAGCCACTGTTAGCTCCCTATACCAATAGGTTTCATTTTTCATGATTGACTGGGGAAGTGCCAAATATGTTCAGCCTTTTTATACTGCAAAGGTTCCATATGTTGATCAATTTTCACACTGCATAGATGGTTAACTTGTTCCACAATTGATGATTAGCCAGACAGCTTAATCCTAGCTAGATCATGTTTGAATTTCACTTGTCTAAGAATAGAGAATGGAGATCTGCACAAACAGTTGAAACTTGGTAGGCAAATAGTTAGGCAGAGAAGTAAAGGGTCTCAACAACTTAATCTGAGCCCTAGAAGAAATAAGGGTAGACTTAGATAGGAGGGCAGCCAAAAGAAAAAAGAAGGATCAGGGTTTTCTAGTTCAAGTGCAACCAATGAGAAGGAAGAAAAAATTCTAGGTATACTAGGTTGGGTAGGGAATTTTCAAGGTACAAAGTCATGGTTTGTGAGCAATTTTCTCTTTAGAATGACTTGCTATCTCATAAAATCATGGGGTACCATGGCAACGTGGCTACAGATCAAATGAAGCATGACTAACTTCCCTCCTCATCTTCCCAAAGAAACATTTACTAACACTCCCCTCAAAGGGTAAAGAGATCTACTCATTACCTTTAGCCCCTTTAGCCTACTTCATTCCATGGCAAAACTAAGTAAGAAGATGTTTTACCTAGGCAAAACAAGCCACATTTCTTGTGTAAAAAGTCTTTATTTTATCTTGCCAAAGTTTCCTAAAGCTCCACCATTGTCCATTCTTACCTCTCCCCTTGCCTAAGTTTTCACTTTATAAAACTTAGGCTAAGCCATACAAACCCATCCCCCACAATAATATTAACCTACTAACCTTATTATATAACTCCTATGAATAGCTTCCCCCTCCTTAGTATATAAATACATAGAAAACCCCAAAAAACATAAGTACCCCCACCCTGGGCTAACTATAGCCATATTTTACATTTTTTAGGAAGCCATTGGCCCACCAGGGGCCAGTAGCAACCGTCCACACACCCATCAGGATTTATATAGCCTTTGGCTAAATAAATAGCCTAAACCTACAATTTTTGCCCGAAAAAACCCACTTTTCCTAAGTCCGTGGATACACAGGAAAACATTACAAAACATAAAAAATTAACATGGGTCTGCCACTGTTAAAGACCCGCCAGCTCGATCACCTGCCAGCCATCCGATCACTGCTCCCAGATTCGATGGTAGTCGGCGATTTCGGAAGCCCCAACCCACTGAAGAATAGTGTTTGGGGGATGGGCGGTATTTCCGCCGTACCGAGAAAACATGTCAAGCGCTCGTTGTGTTCGAAGCCCCCTCACCCGAAACCACTTTCCCCAAAAAGCAGTGTATTATTACCGCTTACCACTTTCCCCTCCTGGTGACGTCATGCTTATGTCACCTAATGACATCATTCACCACATCATCCACCACGTCATCCACCACGACACTCACCACGTCATATGCCATGTCAGCATCCGTACCCACTAAACAACAAAATGACGTCATGCTGACGTCATCCCAAAAAAGCACCCATAACTCGCCAAAGTCAAAATTTGCAAGTAAAAAGGGTAAATGTAATGTTTTTTACAGTTTCTTGTTTGTTTTCTCCACACACCTATACATGCAAATTACGTCGAAAACACCATTTTCGACTGTCCAAATCTTCCAACCAGCAAGCACAGTGCCTAGCTCGGCCCCTCGACCCACTTGGTCACCTGCAAGTCACCCATTTCACCGGGAATACACGTATTTACCATCAATTCGCTCTCGACCCTGTTTTCCGTTAGTTTCACTGTAAATTTAGCACCAACACCCACAATTTAAAGGAGAAAACATTGTGTTGCTGCCCAAAAATCCTCCATAAGCCTCTGAGGTGCCAAATTCACTGAAAATCCATACAATCATCTAAAATTGAGCTCGTTCGGCCCTATAGACTCCCCAAAGAACCTCCCAGGCCATCTTTTGCCCACAATTGAAGTCCATTGTGCCAAAAAAGCCCACTGCTCCTGTTTCTCCAACTGATATCACTCCACAGAACACAATTCAAGCCAACAAACTAGTTCTAGCTATGAAAATCCCAGGGAAATCTTTGAAGCCATCCTCCTACTCATTTTTTGCCTACACAGAGCTAGAAATTCCAATTCTAAAAGCAATACAACTAAGCCATGGAAGGTCCAGTGGCCTTAAACATCACCGCCCTCAATGCACCTCACAAAGAGTTAGAGCATTTGCCCTTGGCTGATAAAGGATACCTAATCCAAGACCTTGAAGGTTTCCAAAACCATCTTCAGGCAGTCTATGAGCTCAAAAATAGTTACTTGAATCAAGAGGATGTATGTGGTATTTGGGAATCAAACTTGCCCAGATATTACCTCCCTTCTATGAACATCTTTCCTGTGATCATCCACTTCTCTTTTGAGAACTATGAGCCAACAAACAAAGCCATTAAAAGTCCATCTGGGACTACTCTTTTCTATATCACTCCTGACTCTATCAACTAGATGTTGAACTTTAAGCCAACACACAACCAGTTTCCTCTTACCATGAAGTACTTGCTGAATGAAGGTCCCAAACTCTCTAGCACAGAAATAGCCAGAATTGCCAAAGTATTCATAAAGGCAAATATCCAGCCCCAACACCCACCTCCTTTTCATTATGCCTCCTTCACTGAGATGGGTAGTTTAGTGGTTGATATGATATCTTTTGT